>JASKGO010003728.1:0-17137 GCA_030556065.1 Holobus sp. GC000080 | reverse complement strand
GGATAGTTGACATTTTTACATCACTTCCGGTTTCACCGGAAATGACCCTAACTTTTGATTTTCAAATGGCAACCCCGTAGTTTTTTCACTTTTTTGGATTCTAGGAGTAATTCTGAGTACGTATTTTTTTTTTAATTTATCAAAATATATCTTGCAAATGTTCCTCGAGACGAAATTTATGGTTATTGGTTTTAATTATTTCAATGTCTAATTTCCACTTTCAATTATTACGAATTTTGTTAATTACTGCCATTGAAATTCAATTTTTTTATTGATTTTGATTTTTGCTTTTTGAGTTTTTGGGTTTTTTGCTTTTTATTAACTAAATACGACTGTTGAAATTGTTTTGAACACAGACTATTATACTTAAATATTAGATATAGTATTGTTTTTCTAGATTCAATGAATAAAACCCTTATTTAGTTTATTTATCTGCATTGATCGGAGATTTTTAAAGAGATGTATCCCCTTATTTGGGACAAAGCGAGTAATTTTCTGGAATGATTAATATTTAGGTTGAAATTTTCTAGTAAATAATTAAAAACAAAACAAGCTTGAATAACTAAAGAATAATATATTACAAAATAACCATGGAAAATACGATTATTTTAAAATAAATTAATTTAAAAATCATTTAGTTTCTTCAATCAATGTAATGCTAAGTATTTTTTTTTAACAAATTAATTTTTAATTAATTTACCTTTTCAATTAATTGAAAAAATATCAGTTAGGAATACTTAGTTGTTAATGTTTTCAATGCATGAATTTGTGATTAACCCACAACAATTTCAATTGTTAAAACGAATACCCAATAAATTATATGCTCAAAAAGGTGATTTTGACGGTTTTTTAATTGCGATTATTGTTGCGTAATTTCAATAGAAACAAATAATGTGTGTCAATGAAAACTTATATCGGCTTATAGTAAGCCGTCCATAAAACAGAGCTTAAATAAAAATCCATCATCGTAAAGTTTCATTTATAGCGGTTTTCTCTGAAATCGAATTAACTTATACCTCTTATATATTAGCGCCTTTATTATTACAAATGATTTCAGGCGTTCTATAAATTTATTTAAATCAACACCGCGACGGCATTTCCACCTTAAAGCTTAAGCTCTACATATTCAAACTTAACTATGCAAATGGTTAACTATGTGTATAAAATCCTTTTGCACTTAATAATCGTTAATAATATTAATAACGGTAATAATAATAGTAATTTAATGGAAAAAAGGCAAATAAGAAAATTGCTCAATGCGAAATTTATTTGCTAGGATAAGCTAGCGCCGTGATTGATTCTCTATTTCTTCAATATTTTCTAATGGATATATTATTGTGTTTTACAATAAAGCTTTAGCCTTTTGTTATGCAAAAGTTATATGTGTGTGATTGTGAAAATTTAATTGATTCCATGATCGATTGGTTGTAATTAATATTTACTCGTTTTACGGCTAATAAATCATTAGAAATGCAAAATGAGTTTATTGTGGGATTTTATAGTGCCGATTTAATGCGCCACTTTAATTCAATTCCACTGCTTTTCAAAAATGGTCTTTGGAATTGTTTAGTTAGAGTAAATCATTATTTAATTTTATTTTAAAAATTTAAATAAAACAAAAATCTAAATTTTACTGGTTAAAAGCGTTAAATTTAAATTCTTATTGGTCTTATTTTCAATTAGTTTCCTTTATGTTTCACTTTTGAAAATACCGGAAGTGAATACCGCAGTGTATTAAAAAAAAAATCAATTTTTATTTTATATTCTGATTCTTAATAAATTAAATTAATTTTGTGTTTAATGTTTTCCTTATTAGGTTGTCTTTGAGTTTGCCCATTTATTCTCAAAGCTGGGGTTTTGGTAAAAAAAAAAACATTTTTAGAGATTTTTTTTAGCTCTTTTATGTATTTTATGAGTAAACGCTTAAGTAAATTCTCCTTTTTCAATAAAATTGTGATGGAAAAAAATATACAATAAAAGTTGCTTATAAAAAAATGGCGTTCCTCTGTTGAATTCCTAAAGCTTAAATTAAAAAAACAAAACAAATGAAACTAAGATAAAAGAAAATTAAATGGATATTGCTCCTTTTTCAATAAAATTGTGATGGAACCAATTATAATTATACAATTAAAGTTGCTTATAAAAATAGAAATAAGACTGTTTTATATTAGCTTTCCTTTGTGGATTTCTTAATACATAATTTAACAAAAGAAATTAAGAAAACAGAAAATTATATGGATTTTGCTATTGTTTCAAAGCAAACTGCATTGGAAGTCATCTATTCCTTGAATAATCTCTGCATTTCCTCAGAACACCTTTTCTTTAATGCAGTATATGTGCACTAAAACTTCACTAAAGTACGTCATAAGGAAAAGTGCAAATCGATGACTAAGCAAGGAGGGCCTTTTGCTTACACACTCACTATAGACATAGAGAGAAGAGAAAAGCAGAATATGTAAGACAGTAAATTAACTGCATCCTCCCACGATCGACGTATACTGCAATTCTCCCCGTCAAAACACATAAGGCATACATACGTATAGAGCTTGCATGTACCTCTACTACTGTATCTGCCTATGCTTATATGTATTGTCCATGTGTGTGCGTGTGTGTATGTAGCGTTCGAACGAAAATTGCAATCATCCGAAACGCAATTAATTACCATTACCCTTGCAATTTCATTAAGCGACAGCAAAAACACCCTGCGCCAATAAAAAACGAGTGGCAAATGAATCGTCAATAATGAATATTGCGGAATAAATTGGCACGTGCATTAAGCGTGGGCGTATTATTGTGTGTGCGTGCGTGTGTGTGTGTGTGGGTGTGCGCGTTTGCCAGTGTGAACAGAGTGTGTGCGTGCGTACTCGCTCATTTATATTAAACCCACATAAATCACGGTCGGATAATCCGCACGTAATAATCGCACGCACTTGGTTAGTAACTAAATTTGCAAACATAAAAAACAAACTGTGCATAAAAAAAAAACGAAAAAAAAGGGAACGTAAAGGTGGGTAACAAGCTCTGCAACTATGAATGACACAGCTTGCTGCAATGGATAAAAAAGCAAAAGCGTTTATTAAAATTTGCTCTACACGCAATCTGCTTACTGTTCGTTTTCTTTTTTTGCAATTTATACAGGGTGACGAAGAGTCGCTTATCACTTTCATTTCTCTATTTTTTTAATAATTTTTTATGGAAGTTTTCACATTTTTATGTGATGTAATTTGATTGATTGAAATGAATTTTATATCACTTCCGGTGATTTAAAATCAACAGCAGTAAACTTGGTTTTTAATTTTTAGTATAGATTTTAAAAATATTTCCCGTTAATCTTCATTTTGTTGATTTTGGATTATAAAAAAGAAAACATTTTTAGAAAATTTATAAAAAAATATCCTCTAGAAATAAAACTTCTCTTATTCGATTCATTAAAAAACAAGAAATTGAAAATAAAAATAAAATAAAAACCAAAAAACCATAAAGGTGTAAATTTTTATAAAAAATAATTACTGAATAAAAAAGAAAAAAAAAAAGGGTATTTTTGCTTCATTACTTTTCTATTTTATTTTTTAGATTTTAATTAGAAAGCATTTTTTAATGGAGAAGGAAATTCCATTATACTTTTAAGGCAACTTGTAACTTTTATTTTGAAAGGTATCTAAAACATTTTTTCTATCTATCGGAAACATAAATTAATAATTTCTAGAATATAAAATATAAAAGAAGGGAGTAAATTTTTATAAAAAATTAATTAGTGATTAAAAAAGAAAAAAAAAGAATATTTTTGCTTCATAGCATTTCAATTTTATTTTTTAGATTTTAATTAGGCAGCATTTTTTAATGGAGAAGGAAATTCTATTTTACCTTTACAACAACTTTAAAGCATTTTTTCTATATATCTATAAAATAAATATATCAATTATTAGAATTTAAAATATAATATAAGGGAACAAATTTTTACAAAAAAAAAAAAAATACCAAACCAAAAAGAAAAAAAAAAGAGTATTTTTGCTTCATAATTTTTCTATTTTAATTTTTAAAATAATTGTTTAGATTTTAATTAGAAAGCACTTTTTAATTGAAAAGGAAATTCCATTATACTTTTAAAACAACTTGTAACTTTTATTTTAAAAGACATTTAAAACATTCTTTCTATACTATATCTGAAACATAAATTCTTAATTTCTAGAATTTAATAAAATAGAAATATAAAATTATTTCAAAAACAATTTTACAATAACAACAACAATAGTAATAATAAAATAAAAAACCTCTATTAATTAACAATCTACGCAATGGGAATAAATAGAAGTCATATAAATGCGTTGTTAGAAACGCAACCTTTGTGCAAATAGGCAATTAATTAAAGTTAAAGTCATTAAAAGCATCCTCTCGTTTATCTGGCGTGGGTGTAGTACACCTAAAGGCCTTACAATACCTACGTTTACGCACATATACACACACTAAACATACAGGATATAGGTTTCCAACACGCACCTACACCTGGGTGGGTTAATAAAGAGCACAATATATATATATATATATATGTGTGTGTGTGTGTGTGTGTGCATACGCAATGTATAATGGCAATATAATTGAAAGTTGCATGTATTAATGTGCAAATAGGATTTGCATGCGTTTCCGCGTCTCTCGCAGCACCGATTTTTCGCGTCGGGGCTTCTTGTAGGCGCGCCGCCGCTGAGCTCGTGGGCGGTGTGGGTGCCTCCGCAAAAGTCATGGAAGGTGCAAGATCCGCGTCTATTGAAGACCATCGATCGACCGTATCAACTTATCTGATCTATCGACGAGAAAGCGCGAAACAATGGTCGTAAATAATTTTTGCGAAAACCATTACTCACCCAATAGTTCTTTTTAGACTTTTCTTTTGCTTCTTTTGCTTTTTGCGCTTTTGTCTAAAGGAAAATCATCCTTCTGCTTATCACCTTTTTTATTATATTTTATTATAAAAGGAAAGTGAAAATTATAGAAAAATATTTTTGGTTTTGGTTTTTGTGCTTTTTTTTTGTAACGAAAATGATTTTCCTGTGCGAATTGTTAAAGATTGCTTGGAGCAGTGTATCGGTGTGGTGAAAAGAAGCTGCGAAGCTGCAGGCAGGCAGACACTGTGAAAGATTTGGGAAAAATGCAGTCGAGTTGATGTAAAAGGAAATGGTAAAAATGGCATGTAAAAGCCCACACGTAAATGCTAAATGTAGCCATAAAGACACTTCTTTAGCATCATATAATATAGTAGTTGAGATACTTTCATCGTTTATCTCTCTTCTCTTGCGTATACGCTCCGGTTCGATGTGGTATGTGTATCGATGATATTAGCATCGGCAATTTATTCATGACGGTCATAACAATCGCGAAATCAATTTTCACAATGTAATAAAAGGGAATTATATCTGTGTACACAATGGCACTAGATAACAAATAGTCTACTACGTACGTATTCCTACTTCGTATACGTTATATGTACAGATAGAGAACAAGATCTCTCTATAGCGGCTATCTCGGTTTATATTGTAGGTAAATCTAATAATATACTTTAAACAGCGAATGAATTTTCTTATGGGCTCCCATAAAGCATCTTCTCTCCTGCTTTTACTTCTCTGCCTGCTACTTTGCTCTTTCTTCTTCTCCTATTTGTTTTACTTGCCGTAAACTCGCTCATTTATAATGCTATTTTTAATGGTAATAATGCTAGTTTCTCTACAACTTTTTTTTAAGTGATGTATTTATCTAAAGTCATTTTCATTTTCTTCAATTATTAAATTAGGCCGATCAATAAATTGTTTAAAAAAATAATAGGTTTCTAGTTTTAGCTTCAGTATAATACCTATAGGGTTATTTTAATTTTAATTTTTGGGTAAATTGTTAGAGCAAGAATTATATCCGGTGAATCCTGACGTTGGAAAAAATTTGTAAAGTATAAAATCAGTCACTTTTGCTCATTTTAGTTTGTAAACTTAAAAAGGAGAAGTCTAACACGATCCTTTGATTTGCTGTAAATGAAATTATTTAATATTTATTAAAATTATTTTTTATAGCTATAAATTAAAAATGATTAATATTTAAAATATTTAAAACATTTCGCAATAAAATCAAACATTTGATGTTCAGCAAAAACTACTTATAAATGCTTATAATTTATAATTGAGCCATTTATTTGTTCATTTAAACTTTAAATCGACATTTTCAAACTGTTATTTTCGCATAATGTGAATTGTCAGTTTTCTAGAAAGTTTTTTCAAGGGTACACCTAAAGAGTAATATTTTATTTGCTATGTACGAGTGTAATAACAATAATTGCGTTTATGAATTTACGCTTATATATTTTACAAATAACGTTTGTTGTATTAGTTTTATTGCATTTTTTTTAATTTCTGGTCTAGCCATTTCACTTATTTCTTCGCGATACGTGTAATGTCATTAAGACCGCTTGCAGTGAGCATAAAACTTTGCAAAGAGTATAAACTTTGCCACTCTAACCTTGACATACGAATACAAATAGAAACAATTATTAATGTCTAAAGGCGGATAAGAAGTAGTAATCTGCAACTTACACTGTAGCATTTTGAGTTTTTTCTATTCTTTTTTTTTTAATTTTTTTATCTATTAAATTTTATCTTTTTAATTTCTTTTCATCGCGATTTTAATCTATTGTTTTTGTGATTTAGTTATTTATTGCACTGGTTAATAAAATTTTAACTTTTTTTTTGTCACACGAAAACTTGTATCAAATTTTGAAATTTTTAATGTACAGAGGCCATCAAGCAATATACTACAAAGGAAAAAAATTGGCACATCAGGTATCCTTGTGATATCATATGATGGTTACCATTAAAAACAAAAGTTTCCTTTTCCTCAAAAATTTACCAAGCTATGGAAAATTTGATAAATTAATTAGATATTATTTTGAAATATCAATTAGGAACAATTATTTCTTTTATTCTATCTCATATAATTTACTTTGAATTAATAAACAAAATTTATTATATGCCAAATTGTTTTCTTAAAAAAAAAAAAAGAATCATTACAAAGTTCATGTGACAAAAACATTGTTTACCAGTGTAATTTACTTAAAACTTGTTGTAATAAATTATCAATAACAGAAATTAAAAGAAGTCTTAATTTTGAAGTTGAGAGTAAGAAATTAATAACTGATTTACTTGCAGCAAGCACCTTAAATTCATAACATCGCTCATTTGTAAGTAATTAATTGAACAAAGATGAATATTGCATTAAATGTAAAAGGAGAAAACTTTCAAAATCAAATTTTAACTCCCATTTAATGTAAAAATAAATTTTAAATTTGTTAAATTTCTTAATAAATAAAACTCAATTAAAAAATTAGTAAACTTTTTAATAAATATTTAAGTATTTTCAAATAAATGTTATGCTTCTGTAAAGTGTAAGCGAATAAAATGAGTGAAAACAGAGGGGTACATTAATAATGCACGCATCACGAAATCAAGAAATTAGGATTTACGGTAAACCTCATGTTTCGTCCGGGAAACAAGCGGCAAAGCACAAGTTGTCTGCAAAGTGTAAGAGAGGATAAATTTGGGCGAAAGTTTCGGTACAAGTATATACGCGCAGCGATAATTATCAGTGAGTCGTGGGGGCGGCGAACGCCGTAGAGGCATATCAGCAGTGCAGCCGCACGGTACATCGGACTCTGTAGTATACCGGCACTGCTGCTGCTGCTGCTGCAGGTACATCAACGATGTTGATGATGATGATAATAGTACGTGTGTCTGTCTCCACCGCTAACTAGTTGTACCTTTTTGAGTGAAACATAAATGGGAAAACTTTTGCATGACTAAGTCGAAAAGTGCAGCAACGAGCCGCCCGAACGGGGAGGCGATGTACGTGTTTGCACCGCCGCCGCCACCGCTGCCGCTGCAGCCCGTCGCTTCCACCTATTTTTTTTTCTTTTTTGTAACAATCGACCAAGCACGGGGGTATTATTAATTATAATCAACGGTAAACATAGAGAGAGGAGGGTAATCGAAGCGCGGATTCATCTGACTTATTTACGGCCGGTTGTCAATGCGAAAGGCTAAAGGGTCCAATCTATCTATATTACCGCACCGCATATAGAATGCACATTGCAATTCACTGCATCCGCTTTTCCCTCTCTCTCTCTCTCTCTCTCTCTCTTTCTCTTTCTCTCCTTTTCAAACTGTATCACTCTAAAACGGTATGTCTCTGTCTTGCACGCTGCGCTTACGTGGTGCGGTGTACTCTTGGCGGCGGTGGCATCGGCGGCACAGAGGTAGTATATGCCGATTCCATTTATTGGCCGTCTTTGTTGCACTAGTGGCTCCGGCCACTCTTTGAAAATGCAGTGCACACGTGTAGTAGTTGGCCGGCTAGGTGTACGGGGGTGTATGAAGATTGGATGTGCTGTGTGGCTGCTGTGTGACTATGACAAAAAATAATCCGCATCCTATGGGGGCGGCTTGCGGATGGGCATATCGAGAGCACACATTGACCAAAGTGCAAAAAAGGAAAATTAACGCAAGCTGGAAAATGTTTATAATGTGTGCACTCGGACACTACTCTATACCGGGTGACAACGGTTTTAGAGCCAACCCTGCCATTTTTTCAATTTACCATCCGATTTGTCCAATTGGTACTTTTATATAAGACGTCATTTCCGATTTATTGGCATTAATTTTCTTTTTTAGCACTTCCGGTTTCACCGGAAATGACCACAACTTTTGATTTTTAAATGGCAACCCCCACAATTTTTTTCCCTTTTTTGTATTCCAGGGTCATTTCTGAGTTTAAAAATGTGCGATTCGTTAATTTTTAATTTTTTAAGTGCTCAAAAATTCAATTTTTAAATTACATTCTACATGGCCATGAATGGGTTTAAATTGTTTCCAGCCGCCCTAGGCTATGTGTAAAAATGACACCATACCACTATTGCCAATTTGAAGTGAGTTATTAATGAAAATGTAGTAACAAAATAGTTTTTGGGTCATTAGTAATTTTTTTCAAGTGGCACCACTATGGGTTATCTGGACTTTCAAATAGCAGGTTTTTCAACGAATCGATTGATACTCCAACCGGAAGTGTTAAAAAAAGTGTTAAAAAAAATTTATGCCTATAAATCGGAAATGACGTCTTATATAAGTCTTCCAATTTTTTGAAAAATCGGATGGTAAATAAAAAAATGGCTGGGGTGGCCCTAAAACCGTTGTCACCCGGTATATGCGCTGATTCGTTCGACCGCTAAGGGTATAAATATGTTACGGATCCGCATTAGCTGGTGTGCAGTTGTCAATCAAGCATTTCGCATTTTCCCCGAATTTCATTAATCAACTGTTACCTTGCTGCTTGCACTTTTGCCTACCGGTTGCTGTTTATTTTTTATTTTTTACTTCTTATTTTCGAACGATGGCATTGCAAATTGTCCGAATGTATGAAATATAATGGCGAAAACTTAATCCCTAATTTGAGTAGTATACATTTTTGTTTTTTATTTTAGTAAAAATTATGGTATACAAAAGCATATTACATCAATAAGTTAGGAGTGCAAAATTTCATTGCTTTTGTCATAAGTCAGTTTTTCAGTATCATCTCACATATTAACCACTACCATTGTTTTTCAAGTTGAAATGATTAACATATTTTTATTTAATTTATCTTCGTTAATCAAGGATTTTTCAATGAAATTTATACCAAAATGGTTGGGACTGAGGAAATATTTCATTGGAAGCACGTTATTTTTTTTAAATCTTGCAGAAGTAGTTCAGGACGAAATTTATAGCTATTGGTGTTAATTATTTCGATGCGTAATTTCCACTTTTAATTTCACTGGTGAAAATTGTTTTTATGACATGAACTTTGTAATGATTGTTTTGTTTGTCCAGTCATGTCCCGTTTTTTAGGGACAACAATAGGGCCATTTTCTCAACCCGTATATGGGTACTTCCATTTAGTTTTTAAAATAGAGATTCAATTAAATGAACCAAAATGGGCTGAATTTTACCCCCAATGTTGGGGACACTTTTGATGGACGGTGAGAGTCGCTCGCGTTGGCGGCTTCCGTGATACCCCGTCTTTATATATTTTTTCCGGCCTCCAAATGCGCTATTCAAAAGGGGTGAGCGCCTATACGAAGCGACGACGAAATGACGATGACAATGTTCAGCAGTAGGCAATTACGAACGAAGCAAGCACATTGGTTGATGATGGTTTCACTTTATTAAATTATTGCGACATGGTTTTTGCGAGTCTACAGCGGAAGTAAAGGTTTAAGCTCTTGACTTTTTGTGCATTTTTTTAAATGAACCAATATGGGCAGAATTTTACCCCCAACTTATATCCATTTACACAAACCGGATATGTGTCCTTCCTTCCGTATAATCCAGAAAAAATCCAGATTTTTTTTATTCTAAGAAAATTATTTGGCATAGAATAAATTTTGATAATTAATTCCAAGAAAACTATTTGAGATTGAAAAAAGAATTAATTGTTCCTAATAGTTATTTTAAAATACTATCGAAATAATTTATCAAATCCTCCATACCTTGGTTGATTTTTGAGAAAAAAAACTTTTATTTTTTAATGGTAACCATTGCTAAGATATCATTACCTGGTGCGTCAATTGTTTTTTTCTTGATATATTATTGCTTGATTTCCTCTGTATATTCAAAATTTCATAGAAGTTTTCGTGTGATAAAATAAAGTTAAAATTTTGTTGACCAGTGTTATCACGAATTTTGTTAATTACAAATGAAATTCAACTTTTTTACTTTACATTGATTAAACTTTGAAAAATAAAATTTGAAATTTTTAATAAATTTAAATTAAAATCGAAAAATGCATAGCGAATATTCTATATAATAAATTTCATAACGTAAAACAAGCGAGAGTTCATCATCTACGAAGACAAACACTATAAATAATTTAAGTAATTTTCAAAGAAAGCACTTAAAGATCGGAGGCGGCCGTCAAAGGGAAAGGGACAGCAGCACAGGGACTGGCTCTCCTCTGTATGCGGGGGAAAAGAGATGCGCTGTGTGTGCATCGGGACCTTAAAATTGTACACGAAGGGAATTTTTCCTCGTGCTCCATTTGTCATAGAGCGGACGGAGTACTACAGTACGTTGCAGCTACACCACTTTTCCTAGGATGAATATTTTCTTGGCAGATAACGATCACGAGACTATAAAATAAACTTGCAATCTAGCCTAGCGTGTATACTTTTAGCGCACGAACGATTTAATCTCAAATAGATAACGGCGTATTAATAATGATGATAACCTGTATCTTCTTCGGGAAACCACCATCTTCGATAAAGGATTATCCACGGACATAAATATTTCTCACTCTTCATTTTTTTTTCTTCTTCTTTATACTATATGTTGTACTATCATTGTAATACCGGGTGTTCAATTTTAAGTCAAAGAATTGTTTTTAGGAAATTTCCCTTGGCGTCTTGGAGTTTAATTTTTTTAGCTTACACTTTTGATATCCTCAAAAGTTTATTTTCATTAATTTCAATGGATTTTGGTCTTGAATATTGATTTTAATTACATTTTCTAAGGTTTTTTTTTAATGAAAACAGAAGTTAATTAGCAAGTTTATACTATCTATTAGCTTTAAAATGAATTCAATAATGAAACTGTAATGAAACTTTAAAGTGACACAATGAAAACAATCAATTATGTTGTATTTATATTGTAGTTGGCAAGTATTTTTCGCTAGGAAAATTTAGGAAATTTAAGAAGTCGTAAGAATAATTACACAGCAAAGTAGTTTTTGCTCGGGCGGGAATGCGACTTTTGTCGTCGCGCGTTTCACCCATTTATTTATTCGGCTGGCATTGTATAAGAAATGCACCCCGTCGTCATTGTCGTCATATTTCTCGAGTGCGCCACCACCGAAGTTAAACAATCACAACTGGAAGACTTAAAGAACGCACCAGATAACGATCGGAAAGTTGAACAGCAGCAGGCAGCACAGTATAAGCAAACTTCATGACTCGATGTCTCTTCGTGTCTCTCCTCCTCCACCCTATATATGCATATACTCTAGGTGTGTGCTGTTTGTGTGTGTGTGTGTGTGTATGCTGTGTGTATGTGAAAGCTTCCGTTTGTCTCATATTCGTGTTTCGTGTATTGTCCTGTGTGCCTTATTGTATCGACGACGATGCGATAGGGATCGCCGACTAATATTCCAACAATAAAATGTTGTTTGTTGTCTTTTTGCTTCTGTACAGTGGAATATAGCGCGGGGATTCCTTCGCGTAAATTATGCGCTTGCACATTGCATTTAAGCGCATACAGAATGAAAGAGAGAGAGAGAGAGAGAGAAAAGTATCCTTGGAAATTTTCGTTGTAACGGTTGTTGCATTTCCCCAGGATTAACTCGCTCCATTCGACGAGCGACGAGAAGAGCGGTCTTTACAGTCTTTATAGCACTTGTTCTAAGATGTGCATATTCAATTTCTCCTTCGAGTAATGATAATACAATTTAAATGAACGCTGAATATCGCGTCATTATCTAAGAGGGTATTACATGGTCTTTTGCAGTTTTTATTTTATTTCTACTTTTTTTCCCTATATTTTTACCCTTGGAATTTTTTTAAAATATTTTCTATATATCTTGTAACTTTGGATAATTTATATTCCTTTAAATATCTGCATTAATTATTAATGATAAATTTACGAAGAAAAAGTTTTCGGTCGTTGCAATTTTATTTAGTACGTCTTTCTCCTAAACATTGAGTTTTCCCGTTGACCTGGAGGGTGGTTCATGCAAAAAAGTTTTAGTTGCGGCAAAAGTTTTCTAAACTTTCAATTGTTTCCGATCGAACCTGAAGTAGCAACCAACTCCATAATTTTAAATGGATTGTCCCAATTTTCACTGCTTATTTTTTTATTTTCATATCAAATGCCTTGTTTATCAAAAAAATAAAATATTTTAAACAAATAACATCTTAAAATTTAAGTATTATTTATTAAAGTAACAAAAGGAATTAAAAATTACCCATTAAGTATTATTGAAGGAAAAAAAAACATATAATGACAGAATAAAAATTATTTAGTTTAAATTACATTCGAAAAACTGTAAAAATGTTCAAACCCATAGAATAGAAATTAAAAACAGAAATGAAAGAGAAAAGAAATGGATATAGGAACGGCAACTGCAGTTTAAAAAAATAAAAAAGGAAGCAAGGCATATAAAATCGTTGCGTCTGTTTAGCACATAGATATTATTTTGAATGTGTATGGCCGTACATACATTCAGGTACCATTAAAAGCACGCGTTCGCTTTTGTTCTTCGCATTGCACGAAAATATTTGCAACGAAAGTATGTGGCTTAATCCTGTTCAATATAGTCTCCGAAGAACGGTATTCAGGTATTATATTCCGTGCGTTCTTTTTATTTCTTTTCTTTTTCTTTTTTTTTTTTCTTTTTGCTGTTGCTGTTGCGCGTTTCTTCTCCATGCAGGGTGTTCTATAATAAATCGGTATTGAATGGCTAATTTTATTAATATTGCCGAAATGGAAAGAGAATCGGTTAAATAAGCAAATTTTTCGCTCAAATTAAATCTATTCATGAAAGCAACTACTTGTTTTTTTGTAATTATTATTAATTAAATCCATTGATAAAAAATTGGTAAAAAATTATGTTAGGAATCAAATAATTTATTTAAAAAATATATTCTTAATGTCAACGATATTTTTAATTGTAATTTAACAATGCTTTATTTTTTACTAAAAAAAATGAACTTTATATAAAGCTTATGAAATTAATTAGGGGCCCTTTGGAAATATCTATTCGGAACTATTTTTTTATTCGGATAATTCGAAATTACCTAAGGAACATATCTAATTTTTGTGATTAGGAATATATGAACTGTAATACCGCCGTTTTATTTTCATACAAGTGACTTGCGCATTTATCTTCTTTTTTATAATTTTTCCATTTTCCTATTATAATTACTTTTTGTGATTACTTTAAACAAAAAAGCGTAATGGCTTTGGAAGTTGCTCTATATGTAAATCATAATTATGACTAGAAATTTTATAATCGATTGTACTTGAATGAAACAATTGCCCTGTATATGAAATTTTGCCATTCTTTTGGAGTGCAGTGTGCGTGCACTTGAATAAAATACGAGAGCAGAAGCAATAGTGGGTAGAGTTGGATAGTGGCAGGACAAAAATGAAGGCGAAAAAAAAAATGACAAAAGAGAAACGAGGAGAAGAGGAGTCGGGCAAAGAAAAACAGACTAAAAAGAAAAAAAAACAAGAGGCAAAGAAAAAAGGGAAAAGAGAGGAGGAGAGAGGAAAATAGCAGGCGACGAGGGAAGAGAGAAAAGAGTCCTCGCGCGAGCGAACGAAACGCGTAATGCAATTCTGCGGTAGTGGTAGTAGCCTGCAATGCATTCTTGTGGTGATCGTGCACGGTGCCCAATGACCACCTGCCGAGAGCCCGCTCGCCCTCGATACCATCTATCCGCTCTCTAAAATGCGAAATGCAAAAAATCCTCTTTTCGCTCGCGCTCCACAAAACGACCTAGCGCTCTAAATGATGTCCTCTTTGCTGCTGCTGTTGATGCTGATGCTGCTACTGTACCACTGGATGATTTTTGCATCACTAGTTCGCTCTGCATCTGCTTCCTTTTTTTTTCTCTTTTCCTTATTCAAATTGTTCTTCGTTAATAAACCTTGTCGGTTTGAGTGTCTGTGTGTGGTGGTAAGAGGTCTAGGTGGACCCGGAAGTACCAGTATACTGTGTGCTGCGAGTAGGATGACTCCTTTTCATCGCAGCAGCGAGAACACAAAGAGAGGAGTTTCTGCTGAGCCGCCGCAGGACGAGTTTAACGGCCTAAGATAATAACGATGATCGCGCGAATAAATCAATTCGCATTCTTCTTCCAAGCGTAACCGCAACACTTTTAAGGAGACACCTTTTTGCATTTTGCGTAATTCCTATATGTTCAATCACTATCTGCCCATCGATTGTGTTTTGTTTCTGCTGTTTTACAATGAATAATGCATGCCTTAAACTAGACAACGTTAAGGTTTTCATTACTTTACACTTTGCTTCAATATAACAAAATACCTCTGATTTTTTTCTAGTTTTTATTAAGTTGTTGTTAATTCATTTTTCAAAAGTTTTTGAAACAAGGAACTGATTTATTTGATTCCTCAAGATTTTAATTTATTAAAAATTATATTTCTTTTTAGTTAACAATTTAAATTAATATTGTATATTCCCGCAAAATATTTTTAAATTTAATATAAAATCCCTAGCTTCAAAGTTGAAATTCTTCAATTAACGCTTCAAACAGCAACCTACTCCCCTAAAGAGGATGAATTTGAACTAATTTTAATTCCCGAAACTATATTTACCGTGTTTTTAATCAATGAAGCTAATATTAAGTATAACAATGAGTGTATATTATGCATTCATGAAGAACATTAAAATTTTATTAGATGCAACAGCATTTTATGGAAATCAAAAACAATTTTCATTTCATTAGACATCATAATTCATTCATATTGCCACGTCGTAAATTTATGACAGAAATTTTGCATATTTTAGATGACATTCCGTATAAACTAATTGCCAGTTACTCTCTGTTATGCTCAATAAAACATTTAATCTGCGGTCAGAAGCATTTTTGGCAGTAAAAATTTTCAAACCTTAATCATTGCTCTTTTCAAATATAAAAATTATGATTTTGTTTTGTTTGTTTAAGTCAGGTTAAGTATGTTTATCATATTTTAATTGCAGAGTAAAATCCTTCTAAGTAGCGAATTTATTACGAAAAATTTTAGCAGTACCATGAGCAGCATTCAATTGAACTACTAACAATTGAAGAATTAGCAAATATAAATCGAATTATTGCGCATCAAGTAATAATGTATTTTATATTCTATTTAAAACGACTGATTGTAAGTGCAATATACTACTATAGCAATGTAATTTGCAGCATTTCACCATTTATCGGCATAACTGCTTCTAATTAAGCGCCATTAAGTAGCATATATTAATTAATAAGTTTCAGTAGTTGATTAAATTGGCCCTTTCGTAGAGAGCATCTTTTATGCACGCTCAGTCATTCGAGGGGTAGGCTAATGCTGCCGTTATGTTTAATATGGTCTTTCTTAATAGATTTCGCAGTCTTAACGTGCACACACTGAGTTTAAGGTGGATTAATGGTGGTGCATGGCAAGAATTGCTCTTTGCATCTCGTTTTAATACACTAAGCTCTCATAGAATCCATTGCAGAATAGGTGTGTGTGTGCGTGAGTGTGTGTGTGTGTGTGTGTGCGAGTGTTCAAAACGTGCGATCGTAAAGTGTTGAATAATCGTAAAGTGTATTACTGCGTATATGGTGGGTTTCTCTTGCTATTTATATACATGCACATTGCACATGCACATGCATATACTTGATATGAGCATTTATATAGATGCATATAGAATATACTATATAGATGATGCTTTGTGTGTCTGCCCTTATCTGTTCGCGAGTGTGAAGATATAGGCGTTTTAATCCAGATCACAGTTGAAAATCGTTCCGGTGCTGAGACTCCCTTTTCTGGCTAGACGTTTTCCAGACTATGTGTTTACAGACACTCACAAAGGGGTGGCTTGCTTTACTGAGAAGCTTGCTTTTTCTTTTTCGATGCTTTACTTTGCGTTTCCTACACTATGTGAGAGAGCTTTTCACTGAAACTGCTTGTTTCTTTTATTCTTTATAAAAAAAGAAGTTGCTTAATCGATAATTTTCAATTTCTGATTTAATTAATTAGTCCCTTTGGCTTACTTACAGTATTCAATTCTTAAGAACACTGGTTAACAAAATTTTAACTTTTTTCTTGTCACACGAAAACTTGTATCAAGGACAAAAAATAGGTTCATCAGGTATCCTTGTGATATCATATTATGGTTACCATTCAAAAAAAAAAAATTATTTCTTCTTAAAAAAGAAGAGAGAAGCAAGCTATGGAAAATTTAATTAATTATTTAGATAGTATGTCGCATGCACCTTTTTTTCTCAGTATTTTTCTGGCGCGGGTTCTTCGGTTCTTCGCTTCGGGTACTTCTGTTCACATTGATGTTTCCGTAGTTCTTTTCTTTATTTTGATTGGGC
>JASKGO010003725.1:0-14628 GCA_030556065.1 Holobus sp. GC000080 | reverse complement strand
TTTCTCACTTTTACTCATTTAATTACTATTTTTCTCTCCCGAAATTTTTAAATTGACATGTAAATTTACTGAACAGTTAACTAATGAATACTTTACTGAAAGGTGAATATACCGGCCCTAAATCTATTTAATTTTACTATATTACACAAATTACTACTTTATGCAATTGTTTAATGTTATACAGGCTGTTTAAATTTTGAATAATAATTATTTGTTATTGGGAAAACCAAAAACTTAGCAAACTTGAAATATACAAATAGCAGGTAAAATTAGTTTTGAAATGAAAATATAATTGGAAAATATCTTAATTTGATCAATGGTAATTAATTATTTTCTGTTAGTTAAATTAGGTAAAAGAGGGAGACACTGCAAGCGACGCTAAAAAATGTACTTTTACAAATTTGTTTATAGAAATAACAATAAAGAACCAATTTTAGTAATTTTTACTCTTATTTATTGCTAAATAAGCTTTCTTTAACTATATTTTACAAATTTTAAATTTAAGCAATTGTTTCATTTTACACAGAGTTTTTAAATTTTATATTTTAAATATTAATTTATTGTTATTGGTAAAATAAACCTCTTAACAAACTTAAAATATACAAATAGCAGTTTAAGTCACCATTAAAATGAGTATACAATTGGAAAAATATCTTAATTAGTTCAAAAGTTATTAATTATTTTCTGCTCGTTAAAAATACTCGTATAAAATAAAGGGACGCCACGACGCATAAAGTACTTTTACTAATTTGCTTATAACGCTTATAGTAATTAAAGTAGTGAACTGATATTATTAACTTTTTCTACAATTATTTTCTAAATAAATTTCCTTTAATTATATTTAACAATTTTTTAGCTTTTGTCCGTATTATTGAAATATTTAAGAATTGTAATCCTACAATACATGTAGTAAATGTAGTTTTCTTGAAACATGTGCAGACTTTTATTAAAAGAGGACTCTGCAAGTTCGTGAAAGTTTTAAGAGAAATCAATTTTATTTATATCATAAAATGAAATAATACAATTAACTAATTAAATATAAAATATTACAATCAAGTGGAAAATATTAATTTGAATATGTTTAATTATGTTTTATAATTTTAGAAATATTTCAATGATTTTATTAATTAACATTAGACTTTTTATTTCTTTTGATGTCTTTATATAAATTTAAAAATTACAATGAAACCCCGAAAATTGCATTTAAAGCAACAGCAGCAATGCTAGCAACAAAACTGCATAAAAAAATGCATTTTCCTCGACAAATATTATTACAAATGTAACAATAAGCACTAAAATTCAACACACGCGAAAAATTACATGGTCTCTTTTACTTTTCACAACTTTAGCCATTCTTTCAAACAAAACACTTTCCATAATAAAGTAGTTTCTTGCGCAAGAAAATATATTTATTGTACATGGTAAAAACATCAACAAAAAGTCGATGACATTGTGAAAAGAGTAAAGAAAAAGAAAAAGAGAAAAATACAAACACACAGAATAGTAAAAACCGCAAGGAAAGTATGAATAGTACGAATGTTTTTTTTTCCAGCAGCCATTTCACCGATGATTACAGGTGAAAGCACTATATAAAGTAAATCGAATCCAACTTCCGCTTAGTTATGGATTGATTGATTATCGACATGCATCTCCTCGGTTCGTTACTGGTGGTGTGCGGGGCCGCTCAAGCGTTCGATATATGGGGCCAACAGTGGCACCTTTGGCCTCCGATTACATCCTCTTTGGTCAGAAGATCTCAAGACGGACATGAAGAAGGTCAACATGAAGATTACAATTCGGGTGTTACGTTTGCCACAGTATACAAGGATTCCAAAGGGAAACACCATAAGGATTACCATGAAGTTAAGAATAAAGGGGAAGATTCCAAGGAAGAGCTCAAAAGTAGCAGTGGCGAAAAAGGTGGTAAAAAGCACAGCAATAAAGATGAAGGAGGATCCCACAAATTTGCGGATTCGGGAGCTAAGAGTGAACAAGCTGGTCGGTTTTCCGAAAAGAAAGGTCACAAAAAAGGACATAAAACCAAAGGCTACCATAATACATTCTTCCGAGATGAGTATCACAAGGAACATAAGTTTTATGATGATTACCATAAAAGTGGAGATCATAGTAAGTACGGCGATTATCATAGTCATTATGAAAATAAAGAAGGAGACCATAAGAAAGGGGGAAGACATAAGTCTGGGAGACACAGCGATGAGAACTCCAAAAAAGAATCGCATTCTAAAGGCCATCACGAGCAGGAACACGAAGAATTCAAGAAGAGCGAAGGACATGATAAACATCATAGTAAACATGAAGATAAAGGCAAAAAGGGCGATCGTAGTCAGGGAAAACAATTTGCGTATCAACAGAAACATTAATTTTGCCATTTTTTAAATATTTATTACTAGATTTTCGTAATGCTTTTGTAATTTTGGTAGTAATAAAGATTTTTGTGAAGCTGACTTGTTTATTTAGACTATTGGATGGTAACTCAATTCATTTCTTAGTATTTAAGTCCATTTTTGGGGTATAAATGTAAGTCTTGGCAGCCAGATCAGGAGCAGGGATTTTAAAAATGATATCATTATGTGGACTCATATAGGAACAATAAGGAATTTCGTGTATCAACTTCAAATTTAACTTTTCGCACATCTTGGAACTAAAAGAAAAACAATTTCAATTTGAAAACATCAAAAAAAAAAAATAATAATAAAATCCCACCAATAATCTGATGTGGCAATCACTCTCATCACTGGGAATCCAGTATCAGCTCCTAAACTCAAAGATTCTTTGGTTAATTTCGTAGCCAAACCATGTCCACGGTCATCCAGTTTTATGCAAACATGAGCAACCTGCCAATAAAAAACCAACAATAAAATATAAACTTTTATCAAGATTAAAAAAAAAAACACCTCAAAGACATTAAGTGTACAAAATTGGTTCCATAGCCTTGGGGTTTTCTCCAAATGTGCCCAGAACATAAATAATGAGGCCATTTGTTTGTCCTTCAAAGTACAAGCAAATCTTTCACGCAACTCTGGCTCGCATGGACCAACAGAATTGTTGAGGGCTACACCGATGATACATCCATCATGTTTGCATCTTACAATCAAACTTAGTCCTTTGTGCAAAATGTTGCAAACGTACTCGTCCAAAATTGGGTTGCGTCTGTGGCCCAAACCTAAGCTTCTAATGCAGGGGTTGTTTATAAAGTAGTACTTCCATAGGAGGTTGAGAATTTCATGGCTGTCCTCCGGTTTTGGACGGTCAATGCGATAACGCTCTTCGGGCTGAAGGAATTGGAAATGAATTGTAGAATATAAAACAAAAATAGTTGACACTAACGATTTTATTTTTTCGCCAGAAAAAGAAGTTTCTGTTACTAACAACGGGGACGAAGTTGCGTCTGTGATGCGAATAAATGCAATTTT
The DNA here is from genome assembly GCA_030556065.1 of Holobus sp. GC000080. Classification (NCBI taxonomy): domain Eukaryota; kingdom Metazoa; phylum Arthropoda; class Insecta; order Coleoptera; family Staphylinidae; genus Holobus; species Holobus sp. GC000080. Next base: position 11,194 of record JASKGO010003725.1, on the reverse strand, counting down.
GAAGCAACTTAGCCATGATTAGCCAAGATTCCAAAATTGTTATGCACTACAATTTTGGCTTTAACATTTTTGACAAGTTACGCCAAATGTTTTTAAATTTTGACATGGTTTAATCATGTTTAATTCTAAAAAGAGATGTCTAAAGCTATTGGATACAATTAAATTATATAAATAATAAAATAACGGTAAAGAAGCAAAATAAAATTTATTTCTTAGGAAGAGTCTTTGAGGTGTAAACATAAGTCCTGACTGATAAATCCGGCGGAGGAATTTTAAAAACAACGTCATTGCTTTTGGAAACATAAGAACTAAACGGCATTTCAAAGATTTTCTCCATTTTCAGCTTCTCGCAAATCTTGGCCCTGAAAACAAATCAACAACTTCAATAAAATTATCCTTAAAAATTCAAAATCGAATTATCGTACGAACGAATACTGGTGCAGTCCACTCGGATAACTTTAAAGCCAGCATCTATTGCCAAATCTCTCGAGGCTTCCATCAAACGCTGTGCTAAATTGTTCCCGCGATCATTGGAATGAACAAACAAATAGCCGATCTACCAAATAAAACAAATAAAGAAATACCCACTTTATGAAAATAAAGTCAATACCTCAAAGACATTCAGTTGGCAAAATTTATCCCACACTTTTGGAGCTCTTTGCAAATATGCCCAAAACATTAACAACTGAGAAATTTTGTTATTCCGAAGAGTGCAGGCAAATTTTTCTAACATGTCAGGATCCCATGGACAAGTGGAGTCATTAAGGGCTGCTCCTACGATATGACCATTGTGTTTGCACTTTGCTACAAGACTGTATCCTCTAGATAGTATTTGTCGGGCGTGTTCGTCAAAAACACAGTTTCTTTTTTGACCTAAACCTAAACTTCTTGTGCAAGGCTCGTCTGGATGATAGGATGTCCACATCAGATCCAGAATTTCATTGGAATCATTACATGTGGGACGCAAGATTATGTAAGGATCGCTTGGCTATAAGGAATGAGGATTACATTGGTGCAATGAAGAGTGGAATAAGGGAATAACCAACAGCTTTGATTGTTCGTTCGCAGACTAAGTTTCTTCCATTGAGAATTGATTTGAAGCTCGGTTTTTGATAGATGTACTGGTAATTTTGAACTAATTTTGCCATGACTCTCACTCTTTTTTGGAAAATATGTATTTTTCGAATTACGACATTTTGACGTTGGCAACTTATAAGTTTTAACTCAATTTTAGTCAGCAAATAGTAGTTTTACGACTTATCAGTTAGTAACACAAGTCTATGTATTTTTTAAATGTTTATGAGTTTCTGTTTTAATTTTGTAATGTTTAGATATTTTAATACTCAAATTCAGGTAGCAGTAGGTATCAAAACGACGCTGAAATATCCATTCATAGCTTTCAAAGTTTTCTTTTCCCTGTTTTACTTCGGTAAATAGATACGATACATGTTAATCAAGCAATATAGGAATAGATGCCGCGCACTTTAAAATTATTTCTGGGAAACTGAAAAAACATGAATTAAATTTTGTTTTGTATTTTGATAACGGATTGTATGCCCTATAAATAAACAGTTCAAATTTTAAAATTGAAATATTGACTTTTGAGAAAATTTGATTTATATCTTGCACTCGTCCAAGAAATGGATACCGCGCACTTAAAAAAGTATTTCTGGAAAACAAAAAATACATAAATGAAATTTTAATATTGATTTTGATGGTAAATAATATGCTTAATAATCTATGAATGAAAATTTAAAAATCACAAGGGTAACTTCTGATTAAAATTGACTTATGTGATGCACTCTCTTTTAATTTACTATAGAAATGGGCGTCGCGCATCAAAAACAGATTTCCAGGAAACAAAAAACAAAAATCAAGATTAAATATTATTTTTGATTTTCCTAAAGAACAATATACTTTACAAAATAAGAGTGAAATTTAAAAAATCGAAGGGATGACTTCTGCAAAAAAAAATTTTTTTCTCTTTTCTCCTTTTAATTTTGTATTTGTGTGTTAAGAATAATCATTATATTTTAATAATATAACTCGAAGTTGTGCAAAAATTTTTCTGACAGTAATTTAAAATAAAATTATCAAAAAATCGATAATTTTCTTCATTAATTCAAAAAATTGTCCTGGTTTCCACTAAAGCAAACTTTCATAATAAAAATATATTATTCTTTTATCAGTGACAAAATACAGTTAAATTTCATATATTAAATCCAAACCGAAAATCCATTTTTTACATTTTTTACTTCTTCCAAAAATTAAAATACATGTTTCTTTATTAGTTGTCTATAATATTCATCCTGTAAACTTTTTTTCCAGTACAAAATAAAATATGAATTCAGCGATTCCAAAAATATAGGGAAAATCAAAGAGTTGAGATCATACATTATTCAGCGATAAGCATTTCAACCCTTTCAGTTGATTTCAACGAAAAGCCTGCGATCTGTCCATTATACTTTCAACACTTTTGGCTAAAATCTCAAGTCAGGACCTCTTAATTTCCCGAATCCTTAAATGCATTTATAGAAGAACAGCTACTTGTAAAGTACATAAAAGATTCGACGGATTATATTTTGCAAAAGGGGGACGACAGTCGACAACTCTTAGATTGAGTAAGTTGATCGGCGAATCTAAGGGAAAATCCCAATTAGCTAATTCGTAATCGATTTTCAACATTTATATAAACGATTGCGGGCTATTTACGGTCTGAAAAGCAAGTGCAACACTTTTGTGTGTGCTTCTTGGACGCAAATTACGTCTCGCTTGCGAAATGCAAACCGCAAACGAAATTAATCGAACTCTTTAATTCCCTCTCTTCATCGACACATCTTATAAATAATCGATCGATTGCGAGGAATGAACGATAACGGTCCCTTGCCTCGCAACAATCAAACAATCTAAACTGCAACGAGATGCGAATCGGTGCTAGAAAAATGAAAGTGTGGGCGGTTTGCTTGGAATTGTGCTTAGTTTCAGTTACTGTTGTTAGTGGTGCACCGCTGGATTCAGACTCGCAAGTCGTACAATCGCTTGTTAGGGAAGTGCGCGCCGCCCCCGACCATCTAGAACAATTAGTTAATCCAGGTGAGTTTTCGTTTTCTTCGAGCGCTTCGTTATGAACCGCTATTCGCGAAGAAAAACACAAAAACCGGCTCGGAAACGCTTAGAAACCGGTCAAAATAATTCATGCGTGAAATTAAATCAGCTTTTACTCTAATAACTTTTTGCGTACCTACAAATAAAGAGCAGACACTCGCAAAAACTTGCAGAGACTAATTTGCGGAAAATGTGAAATACTTGAGAAAATCAATTAAGTATAAAGCATGTCCTTCAATTAAATCAACAAAACATTATTACATCGTCGCCGAAATAGCTCAGTTGGGAGAGCGTTAGACTGAAGATCTAAAGGTCCCCGGTTCAATCCCGGGTTTCGGCAAACTTTTTCCACTGTTTTTGCAAATTTCCAAATTGTGTAATTACTACGTGTGCCCAATTTTAGACACTGAGAAGGCTTTTTTGCACAAATACAGCGACACAGATGGCGACGACGACGAGTCCGGCTACGAGAAAAAGTTCCAGGACGACGGAGCGAAAGGATACAAACATTACGACAGTTATCACAAGAAAGGGGGCGACAAATACGGATACGCTACGAAATCGGCCTACGGCAAACTAAAAAGCGTCGACGAGGAAGTGGAGAGTAAAGCCAACAAGTACCAGGACCATCACGACGACGGCAACAGCTCCCAGAAAGGTTCGCTGCTAAAACACTGACAAGCATATAGTTTTATTGTTTATGCTTAATTTATATGCGAGCAAACAGCAAAAAGACCATGCTGTGTTTTGCGTGCTTGAATTGAATTTAATTTACCTTCGGCTGAAGCGAACGGTATGAAAAAGGCGTTTAATTCCAGGGCGGAAATCCGCAAAATCGAGGAGCAACGACGACGGCGAGGAGCAACAGCAAAAAGAGGAGCAGCAGGAGGAGGACGGTGACGGCGAGCAGGAGACACGGAGCACCTACAAAGTGGTCGAAGATGTGGAAGAGTACGGGCGGCGAGAGGTAGGTGGCGAGCTGAAAACAATTTTAACGGTGAATTTATTAGGGACGACGATGGCCATTCCGGAAGCTACACCAATTACGGCGATGATGAAGAGGACAGCGGTCAGTACAATGAGGAAGACGACGGCGGAAGCGCCGGGCACTACACTGAAGAAGGTATTGTCTCATTTGCATTTGTAAGGAATCCGCTCGCGCTCCTCTTAACTTAAACTCTCCCGGCCCTCATTCTCCATCTTTGATCATCCTGTTGCATATTAATGATGTAATTCACTTTAATATGCTGCAAAATGCATAATTTATTTCATAGTGGAGGGTCACCTCCGCGAAAAGTCCAAATATAACTAGCTGCAGACACAAAACACAACAATTATTTTAAATGAACAAAGAAAATTCCTATTAAAAATGGAAATTAATGAAATTTAAAGAATAGAAAAGCGAATTTTGTAATTAGGACTATTTTTTTGTGGAAATTGTGCGAAAAAAAGATGCTTTGGAGCGGAAATGTAGAGAAGCTAATCAATCGGCATGTAGAAATCAAGTTTTAGTTTTGGGTTGTAATAGGCAGAACCCAATTATCGAAGCGGAAGGGCGCAATTTGCAGTTCGCAAACGCAAACCGTGCCAATCTGATGATCAGCTTTTCGACGCGTTTCCACAATCGACTTTTACGGAATTATTATTGTTGTCGACACGTTTTGCGATAATATTGTACAGTGTTTAAACTGTTTAAAATACTTTCCGCTTAAGTTGTTGTTGTTTTTTATTATTGATCGTAAATTCGTGCATAATAAGGATAATATCCTTTTAGGACAATGTGCTTAACTTTGGGCTAAAATTAAACTGCAAATTTGCAAACATTAGTTTATGGAATATTTATTTATTATATACAATGCTGTAATTTATTTTAAACGTCTTTTTCTTCTTTTTTTTTGTAAAAAGCAATTTTTTTGTATAATCTGATTTATTGACTCATCCTAATGCAGAAAATCAACAGTAAAATGTTCTTTATATGGATGAAATTTTAGTTAATTATTTCTTTTGTTTAAAGTTTTTACTAAATAGAAAATTCACGTTTTGTAATTATGAAAAAAAAAAACATTTTTAAAGATGTAATCAATAAGGTTAATTATACAAATGCTTTGCAATTTTTTTAAATTTTGATATAGACTTTGTAAATTTGACTATAAACTGTTGTGTTTCATTCAGTTTGCATTCAGTTTGCTAAAAATAGATGGTATCTATCATTTTTACGATAAATAACAACAAAACTTTAAATTTTTATTCCAAAAACCGAAAAAATACGATATGAAGGCGCCGGTATTATATTTTTTTGTCTTTTTATTTTTTAATTTTCTGTCAACTTGTTATTTATTTATTTCATTAATACATTTATATATTTTTTTCTTAACAGATGTGATTTTGATTGTATGCTTTTTGCTCATTTTTTAACTAGTTAGGAAAAGTTGTTAAAATTTTTTTTGATCACAGACTACAACTAAAATATTAGATATGGCATTGTTTTTCAAGATGGAATAATTAAAATTCATCATGGTAATAAAACATCCTTAATTAAATATTTTTAAAGAATTTTATCGTACAATTTAGGGCAGAGGGAGTATTAAATAATAAACAAAATGTAGAATATTAAAAAAAAAAAACAATAATTTAGAGATATGGGATCCAAAGCTTTCATGTTCACTTTAAATTTAACTATTTGTAAAATTTATATCATTAATCTTTTTATTTAACCTAATATTAAAATTTCAAATAAATTTTTATTCCACACTGTATAAAATTTTCATAAGCATGCAGAAGAAATAATTTTTTTAGTGATTCTATTTTCATGCAAGTAGTTTAAAGATGAGAAATTTTCTCTCAAGCAATTTGTGACATTTCCAAATTAAGATACAACATTGAAAGAGAAAAAAAGCAAAAATTAAAGCCATACAAATTTTCAAATCAATTAATATAAAAAAAAACATTTTTCCAAATTTAATAACGACAAAAATCTGCCAAGATAATAATGATTCCGCGGCCCTTTTCCATTTTTCGTGATAAAATCCTCATAAAATTTCACTTGCAGCGTACGCGCGCTTAAAATGCAAAGTTTTATTTTTATGCATATTGCATCATTAAAATGATTATACGTACGTAGTATTTGTAGGTAGCTACTGCATGCATTTGTTGTAAATTGAGTAAGTACAGCTGCGTTGTTGTTTTTCAGGCGCCGCTCTGGAAGAGTACGACGACGACGAGGACGATGGAAGTTCGGCCCATTACACTGCAGACGGAAGTTCCGGTAACACATACGACGACGACGAACAGGAGTCGGAACATTACACCGCCGCCGATCACGACGATTACGACTATTGAACCACGCAAACTTGCTGCCTGTGTTTTTTGCGCCCCTTTGTGGTAGCGTGGTAGCTACCCACGTGGAATTTGCTACACTTCTTCTTATTTTCCTTTTTTTTTACGTTTGCTCTTTTGTACAATAAACTTTTTTTTTACTTATACTATACTTGTTTACTTACGTTGCAAGGTTCTCCAAGCAGGGTGCTTTGAGGGCTTCCTCTCTAAGACTTTTACAAGAAATGCAAGTTTATACTGCCGAAAATAGTAAACTTTTTTGAAAGTTATTTTGGTTTTCTTTGATAGTAGTGGAAATTATTTGAAGTACTGTTATATTTTATATGTTTGGGGTACTGAACTGGAAGACACAGAAAAGTTGCTCAGTCCTTTCATTTCATTTTTTTTTTCAACCAATTTTTAGGAAATTTATGATATTTAGATATATTTGACATCGTTTCAGATTAATTGATAAAAAATTTTAATTCCTACCACTACCGGTTTCAATGAAAATAAACTTTCGATGTTTAAGGGAAAACCCATAATTATTTTAAGTTTTTTTTTGTAATTTTTTGGTTATTTTTTGTATAAAAACATGCTTTCAATTTATTTCAATTTTTTTAAATGCACAAACAAATGATTTTTATATTGAATTGGCTTAAATTATTGCAAAATTCATTTATAAACATAATTTTTATATAGTTATTTTAAGTTTTTTTAATTCCTTAGGTCGTTTTTAGTTAAAAAAAAATTAAAATAATTATAGCGGGAGCATTAAAAAATCAAAAGTTGGTATTGTTATTTATAATTAAATCAGAAATGGTAGGAAATTGAAATTTACGTCAATCAATACGAATTAAATGCGTTAAATTCTATAAAAATCGGTTGGAAAATGAAGAAATGAAAGAGGAGAAAGGGTGAGCTATGCTTCTGTGTCACTCTGTAGAAAATACTTTTTTGTTTCAATTTTAAACTGAATGAGTAATATTTTATTAACAATTTTTTTAACTAGATAATATGATAGGATTTCTATTAACAATTTTTTTGACTAGATAATCGGATGGGACTTTTGTTTAGAATTATTAGTTCTGAAAAGAAGTCCACAAATTTTTGACTTTTTTAATCAATTGAAATAAAACTAAAAAAAAATCGTTAAATTCTGCAAATAACTGCTAAGTATTTTTATTGTCCTTTTCCCCTTGTGTAAATTCAATTGGGTCCTGCTGCGTACTTCTTCAGTGGTTTTCTCATGTGAATGCATATCGATATGCGAATCATTGACCTGTAAAAGCCACTGTCAGCATTTCCATCCGACATCCAAAATTGAATGCGGAAAAAGTAAAATCCAAGTCCAGCGAATGAAAAAAAAAGGAAGCCTTAACAGCTGAAAATGCCTATAATTTCGACCCTCCTCCCATCCGAAAATATACAAATTTCAGTGACGCGTCGTCGTCGTTCGTGACTAGTATGAATTTTTAATTCGTTGATTACAGAGCATTTTCTTGATGAATATTAATTAATATTCGTCCGGTTAAATGAAGTGCGGGGGGGGGCAGTCGTATAAAAGTGCTGGGCATATAACGGGCGGTGGCGGCCACCTACAAAGTCAAAACGCAAAATATAATTTACATTTCGTTCTTGCGTGTGCACTTACCTACATAAAATATGTAGATGTAACTAGATTCAGGATTTATTTTCATGGACGAGTGCTCGTAAAAGGACTCTCGGTGATTTTTTCCTTTTTCGTTTTGCCGCACAGGATGGATCCGCGCGGCCTTAGTGAAATAAATATTATTATGTGTATAACGTTTACAAGGGAATTCGTGACTGAATCCCTTTAACTGCTGACTTTTCATCGGAAATCGTGGCCGAAATGTAAATGAGACAGTTTTTTTTTTTCTGCTCTGCAGTACATTATTTTCTGATTTTTCATTTTTTCTTTACTTTTTGGGGCTTTTCGGAATCAGCGACCTTTAGAAATTGTATTATTTCTATATTTTATTTTCAGGGTGGCTATTTTTTTTCAAGCCGAATCAGGATAACTTCTTTATTCTTCAAGAATGAAAAACTTTTTAGATTTATTTTAATTAATTTAAAAGTTACAAAAAAATTAGACAAATCTATGAAAATTTGCCAAGTTCATTAAAAATACTACCTCTGCACAAAATTATGTTTTACATTTTTGTTTTAGTTTTGTCCCACATTATTTTCTAAGAAAATTCCTCCTGATGATTCATCCCCCTCATTCAGTGCAGTTAGGAGGCAGCTTCCGCAAGAGCCATCCAATATTTCTGCCAATTAAAGCCGTCTATAATAGACAAATCTAAATATATCAACAATATCTAAGAAAAGAATAGTTATTTCTTAGCTCAGGGTTGCCACTTAGGGGCTGTTTGTTTCTTGAGCTAAAGATGAAACATTTGATTTGACAATATTAATATTAATCTGAAAATTTTAGGAGAAAAAGTTAATTTCTTATACATCCTTATTGATTTTCAAACTGGGAAGTAAAAGAAAGAACTATCTTTCCTAGAAACAATTTAATAACTTTTTATTAAAAGATATTGGAAACTATATTAATTATCCTTAAACTATTATTAACTTGCGAAAGATAAAAAAATTGTTTCATGAAACATTAGTTGTAATTGCCTTTCAAAGAAATAAAAAAAAAGCATTAAAATCATCATAAATTGATTTATTCATAAACTAAAAAAAAAATTTTAGGCAAAACTTCCTTAAAGGAAAGTTTTAATAAACACCGAAGGCACGAGGGCGAAAACTAGAAAATCCCAAAACTATATTAACACATTCCTTAAAGCAAACGCCAGCGGCAAAAAAGCTCCATCGAGATTCCTACGCTATATAAAGGAAAAAAAACTTTAATATGGTAGAAAATATGTACTTCTTAGCATATTTCGTGTAAAAATCGAAAGAAGTTCGTCCAGCGGAAAGGCTCGCATGACTGAAAGCAATATCGGGGAATCCGCAAGAGGTTATTTTAAGGCTGCGGCCCACATATTGGCCGGAAGTAGACATCTAAACACCCTCTTGCGTTGCATCAAAATACATACGTGTTGAGAAATAGTGTTTGGGGGCTGGAAAAGTGCGCAACCGATTTTAGTGCTTATCAATCAAAGTGTCGCAAAAGTAAATGATGCAGACGTGTCGGACTCTAACTTTTGCACCGATAATGCCTCCGAACAAACTTACAAACATTCCTTCAAAGGGGGAGAAATGTGCGAAAAACAACCACTTACTTTTGCCTTTTATGTGCTTTTCTTTTTATTCAGTTATAACAATATTTGTTCCATTCTTTATCTAAAAAAAAATATATATATATATATATATAAATGTTTGCAATATAAAACCTCATTTACTGCTTTTATAAGAATAAAAATAAAAATTTAAGTGGAAAAATTAAAGTTAAAATAGAAAATAAAATAATAATAAAAAAATGAATAGAGAAAAGTGGTAAAAAAGGAGTATAATAAATGGATTCATAAAGATTACAGAATACAGGAAGATGAGAGAGTGGTACAGGAGAGCAAACAAAAGGGGGAATCACGTATAGTAGGTACAAGGGGTGGCTTATTGAAAAGTGCATATTCTAGATAAAATTGCACTCGAATTGTGCACCACTTTCCATTTGCCTACTTCACTTTTCCACTGTTTTCACCCATTTCATCCGTGCGTTCCTCTAGTCCACTAGACAGAGCACATATTCATTACTGTAACTATAATCTGTACGTGTAGAGTATACAGGGTTTTTCAAGTAAGGGGTGTAGAATATCACTATCTCAGTCTCATATTATGGGCATACGGTATCAAAATACAAATTACTTCAATCAATTTTATTAAAACTTAAAAAAAATATAAACAAAATCTCAAATTTTGTTCCAAATTTCATATTTTTTATATTTCTATTTTGCAAGTACATTATTATATTTTTATAAAATATGAATTTTGTGGTAGATAAGTTAATCGCTCCTGGGCTCAGTTTTTTCTAAACTTTATGCTGAAGATAGATCAGTAAAATTTCATCGCGCTGGTCACAAGTCAGTTTCTTGGTTTTTCGGTTTCATCTCATAATTGCTTACCACCATTTTGATTTAATGAATCTCCCATACTTTTTCCCAACGGATGTTTTGAATATTGACTACTACTACTTTTATATTAGATTTAACATGATTTTTCAAGAAAGAAGGATTAAAACCCCTTTAGATTCTTTGGCTTTGGTAATCAAACCGGTTTTAAGAATTGTAAAACATAATATGGGACAGATGGAGAAATTTGTATGGAAGCATTAAAGATTAATATAGCAAAAAAAAAAAAACCATCGGAATTAAAATGTTTTACGAAATAGTTTTATTAATCTCAAATTGTTTGAAGGAAAAGTTAATTTCTTATACATTCTTACTGATTTTCAAATTTTCAAACTGAGAAGTAAAAGAAAGAACTACATTGTTGCATAATTAGTCAATTTTTCAATTCCTTAATTAAAAATTAAGCCTTGATAAAAGAATTATTCTTAAAAATAATTATCTTAAAATTAAATTCAATTTAATAAAAAAAAAGGAGCAAGTTAAAGTGTGCAATTCGCCAATATTAAAGAGTAAATTTAAATATTCTCACAAATCCTTGGAAAACGGCCAAATTAGGCGAAATCCCCGGCTGAAGGACTACGGTCGATGGCCATTGCAAATTGCAAATTGTTAATGTTAATAATAAAAATATAAATGTTAATAATGATAAAGGATTGCAATAAACATATTCT
>JASKGO010003724.1:0-24943 GCA_030556065.1 Holobus sp. GC000080 | reverse complement strand
GACCGTCGATTTTCCTAATAGAATTGTATGATTTGTAAACGTTGTTCAGGGGTGAGTCTTCCCATATTAAAATGCCAATGAATACTAAGCACAATGATGTATTTAGTTTGATAGTAGTCCCGGGTAACATGTCAATAAAACCGTATTGAAAAAGTACCTCCAAACTGATCACCCTTTATAAGGACTGGTGGTAATGGTGCGCGGTTCGCAAAGAAAAGCCACGAGTGGAATGGAATATAAGACACATTGTGTTCATTGAAGTTGAGTGCCCACCTATATGAGCACATATGAAGGATTTAATTAAAATCCAGACAAGTTTAATGCATTTGTACTCGGTGTGCGGATGCATCAGAGATAAGAGCAATCCACGGTGGTGGATGGAGTATGGAGTACTTGTATTGTAGGTCCTCCATACTATACAGTATACACCATCACCATCTTCATCACCACCACCAACCAACAAACAACAACAACAACATATCCGCTGCATAATGTAGAAATGAGAAACGCGCGTCAAATAAATCGATTTTCGCGATTTACAATGCGAAAAAGAAACTTATCTCCTCTATGGTTGGTAAATTTACTTAACATACAGGGTGTGTTTTTTAGTTGGCCCATCAATCAAATACAGGGTGACTTATTGACCAATCATAATACATTTCTTTCTTTTTTTTTCTTTTTTAATTCGTCAATTGTATTTTACTAGATTCAAAAAGCCAACTTTTTTTTGTTTCTTAAAGTACAAAGGAAGAAAAAAAAAAGGATTAATTATTATTATTTATTAAAGTTTCTTATTTCTTATTTTGTAGAATTCAAAAAACTGAAATCAATTAATTTGAACACTTTATATAGCTGCAATAAACTTCTTTCTATATACAGAAACCAAAACAAATTCAATTCTGCTCGGACAACTTTTAGTTGCACTTGCACTTTTGCACAATTTGCACAATACGAAAAGTAATGTACGCAATCAGGTACTGCTCGCACAGGAAGATAAGCAAAGGTAGGTGATCTATGCAATGCGTCTGGCATATACTACAAATATATGTGCAGATTACACATTGGCAAGGCAAGCAATCAGCATATACAAAGAGGTGTGGGCCCCGAGAAACTGCTGGGCTGCAGGATTAAAATTACGCATATAAATACCGTGGCAATTTATAACGCGATCGGCATTTGATTTGATAGCTGTACATAAAAAGTGAGCAAACACTATATACAAGTATATGGTATCTAATAATAATAACAATAAGAAGAAGAAGAAGAAGAAGAAGTAGAAGAAGAATAATAAAGAAAGGAAGGCGAGACATGGGCCGTCCCTTCGAGTGGCGCGTAATCCGCAATAAAATATGCCAAGTCGCGCGGTTTTAAATCACTCAACCCGTTCCTTTCTCTTTCTTTCTTTCTTTCTCTTTTGTTGGTTTTCCTATATTCGCCTTTTCTATTCTATATTCTCTTTTATTTTATTTTATTTCATTCTCTTCGTACAAACACAACAATTTATTCCGAGTACCATCGATTGTAAGGCGTTTTATTGCGTGCACTTTACTTGCATCAGGGTTTCTTCTTGTATATCGCTTGTTTTGCCGATGGTTGTCTTCAAACATTGTGTTCAATTCAATTATATCGATTATTTTGATGAAATATTTTGTAAATTTATAAATTAGAGCATTTTTGATTTAATATTTTGGTGGAAACTCTTTAAAAAAAAAAAAAGAAATGCGCAGTCACAGCAGACATCATTTTTATCAAAGCAATAATTGGATTGCTAAGCGATTAAATTTTTGAAAGTAGTTTTTGTTTTTTGGAAAGAATTCAAATTTCAAACTTATTAAAGTGTTTTGACATCAAACTTATTATGACAAAATGCAAGTAAAAAGAAATTTTCTTCTTTTTTATAATAATTAAATTTATAATGCGAGACAAGAAAATATTTTTTTATAATTACTAAATTTGCAATGCAATAAAAAATTACCATAAAAAAATCTACCCTCATTTAATATAAATTTAATTTAATTCAAAACTAAATCAAGTAATTAATTAATTAATAAAAAGTTATCAACAGTAATTATTTTAAGAAAACAGCATTTTGACTCACCCAATTTTGGTAATTTTGAAGAAATCTTTGGAAACACTTACCTGAAACAATAAAAAAATAAATTAATCAAAAAATATACTACCAAAGTCCATTTCACGTCCATCATATAAAACGATTCATTAATGAAAAATCAAAAAATACAGGGTGCCCCTGCAAATGAATCAAATTATTTATGAAAAATTCGTAAGGATAGATCTTACAAATTTTAAAATATCAAAAAGATTTACAGAGACTGGCTGCATTGAAATTAATAAACAAAAAATAAAGTTATATTAAAAAAAAATGTATAAAAGTAAAAATTTCATTAAAAAATTAAAAACTTTAAAAGTTTGCTAAAAAAAGCTAAAAAAAAAAATCTTTATAAAATCTCCCATTATGAATAATAAAGCTATTTAGGTGTTTGTTTTAATTAACCGAGAGATAGATATTAATGATATTAATGCAATATACCATAAATGCAACTTTTATACAATAAGTGCAAGTGAACAGTGAACAGTGAACATAGCTCTCTGGTACATGAACACTAAACTAAACACGTAAGTATCTAGGTATAACATAGATAGTCATGTTATGTACTTGATATGTTTGTTTGTATAATAGAATGTAAGGACTATAGTGTAGGTCATCTGGGCACACGGACATAATTTGTATTAAGATTAATTGCTTTCAACTTGGTTTGTATGCACAAGGTGCATTTCTAGTTCTGATGCACTATTCAATATTTAATATACAAACTATTTATAATCCACAGAGAATGTTAAAAAATCATAGCAAAATTTAAAACTAATTATATTTTATATTAAAAAAAATTTAATGTAAATTTTAAAATTATATTGCTTTTTTATAATCCTGGTCATGACGATTATTCAAACCAACAAAATTTGGCACGTTCAAAAATAATAAAATTTTCACAAATTTATTTTACCAAAGAAAGAATTTTATTTTCTGGTATTTCACCAATCGTTATTTTTATATTAGCACACAGAGTAAGATATATTTTTAACTTCCGTTACTTTTTTTAAATCATCGATTAAATAAATAATTAAAAATAAATATATTATTATAATTCCGATGGGCAGTAATTTTAATTTTGAAACACTTCCGGCGTTCGGTTCAATTATAAACTTAAATTTACCCAAACATTGAATCAATTAATTTAATCAAATACAGATTTGATTGATGAATTTTTAAATGACTTATTAATAAAAAATATATAAAAATAAAAATTAATTATATTTATAATTTTGTATATTATATTAAAAAACGAAAAAAGTAGACCAGTTATAATCCTGTTTTATATTGCCATCAGTATATCAGTGGAACAAGTAGATGGATTAATATGAGAAAGAAAGTGTTACCCACAGACACAATGATCTACTTCCTCGCGCAATTAGAAATCTTTATTCTAATTTCTCCGCCGCTTTATATTTGCGTTGTCACATTCAATCATTTCCATTTACACAGAGCAACCGTAAAAAAATTAGTAGACACTGTGGTCATACTAAAACTGTGTGGAACAAGTTTAACAAAAATATTAATTTGTAATAATTTCTGAAGACCGTCATTCAAAAGAATAAAATAAAAAGTTATATTTCATATATTGATGAAGGAAAAAAATTTTTTTTTTTCATTTTAGAAACATTTATTAATTTTGATTCAGGATTAAGATTAACGAGGATAATCAATTTTGATTCAGAATTAGGATTAACAGGGCTAATTAGTAAGGTAGGTTAAGACAGAGTAGATAGATTTAAGATGGGTTATCTTAAAATTAAAATTAAGTAAAAATACAATTAAAAAAAAGAACTTCCTGTAAGGGAAAAAATGCAAATTTAAATTTCCTTTTTTATGTTGGACACCAAACAATAACAGACACTCTGTATGTAGGTAAGGTAAGCATTAAATGAAATGTATATGCATGCGTAAGTAAGTTAAGTCGCACGCACAAATTATTAAAGTAATCAATCGGAAATCGGGTCAATTTCTCTCTTTCTCTTGCTCTTTCTCTCTGCTCATTAGGACTTTTTAGTTTCACACACACTACTGAACCAATGGAGCAGCACGAGGAACGTAAAATTGCAATTTTACAAATGAAACAAACAAAAAATAAATACAGCATCATAATAATCTCCATCTCATCTCTCATTCTTTCTTCTTTTTTATTTTTAGACAAGCAAAATTATATTTTTATTCTATATTTATTAATATTTTATTTAAGTTAAAGATAAATAGATTTTTTTTTAGAAATCTAAATCTAAAGTGTCAAATTAATTAATAATTTTGATCATCATTTCAAAAACAGTTTAACTTCATTTTCTACTATTTAAAATATATTTTTCTATAAGCAAAATTATATTTTTGCAAGTTGTAAAATGATTAGATTTTAAATCTTTATAGTTTAAGAAAACAAAACAGAAAACTCTCCATTAAATATTAACAATTCAGATCATCCTTTTTAATCAAATTAATTAATAATTTTGATTATCTTTTTCAAAACTTTTTGAAACTTTTGTATTGTTATAGAGTAAAATCGCAATAAAAACAGTTAAACTTCATTGTCTACTATTTAAAATATATTTTTATAAGCAAAATTATATTTTTGTATACGTTAAAAATGATTAGATTTTAAATCTTTATATTTTAAGAAAACTAAACATAAAACTAACCCTTTAATTTACAATTCAAATCTCCTTTTGTTAAACCTTTTAAAACATTGTTTTGTTATAAGCAGGGAAATTGCAGAAATAGTTTAACTCCATTATCTACTTTTTAAATAAGAAAAATAAAAACTGAAAACCTGTCAATTATTATGAATTTATGAATTTGGATTTACAAATAATAAGTTAAATAAATGAAAACTCCTCCACAAGACTTATTTCAGTTTTATGCCTAATTAGAAATCAAATTAACAAAAAAATTGATTTATTTTTGTAAAAATACTCGAAATGTAACTTTCTTGATACCAAATATTTCATAAAATATCCCACAGAAAATACAGAAATGACAAAAATGTTCACTCAATGTATCATTCATGATCTCATTTCTAAACAACTGAAACATATCTATAAATTTCACGCATTTTACGTGCATTTCATGCAATAAATGCCAATAAAAATTGATAGAATTTATTGAGATTTACAGCATTTTACAATCCAATTATATAAAATGAATAAATAATAACTATAGGCATCAATACCAATATTTTAAAACCATATTCAACATGTTACTCAACCGAAAAGAAAAATTAAAAACAATAAAATAAAAAATGAGCTAAATCTGTGCATAAAGCAAACCAAGCTTTCGATCGAGAAGCTTTCTTTAACGCCCTTTAACTCAATAACTTCACTGCAATGACAAAAACCACAATTATGGCACAGTGTGGTTGGTTGTAACTTGTTTTAAAATTTGTTCGTGCTTAAAGTCGCGACATAAAACAGCACTTTACGATCTTATATTTTTATACTTATTCTTATTAGCTAATATTGTAAAAACAAAAAATATGAAACTCCTTTTATCTTTATATACTTTTGAGTATTTTGTTTTTAATTTTTTTTAATTTTATTTTTTATTTTTTACTAAATGCAGATAAAAATAAATAACGAAAAAAATTGTAGGAGTAATTGCAGGAAAAACAACATTAAATTAAAACATTGGCAAAAATAGATAAATAAGGAACGTTTTGTTTGAAATATTATTCGTTAAAAATTGCCATTCGTATTCTTATAAGTGTAGGTTCACATGGAAAGTCTCGCGACTTTCTCTTTTCCGATTGAATACAAGATTAGACTTTAGAGTTTTAGACAAAATGCGCGTCTAAAGTTAAAATTCGTTCTGTTGCTTGCCCACGTTCCGTAAGTGGAATTAGGAATTAGGCAAACTTGGAAAAGAGGAGATTGATGGA
The DNA here is from genome assembly GCA_030556065.1 of Holobus sp. GC000080. Classification (NCBI taxonomy): domain Eukaryota; kingdom Metazoa; phylum Arthropoda; class Insecta; order Coleoptera; family Staphylinidae; genus Holobus; species Holobus sp. GC000080. The sequence goes on along the minus strand of JASKGO010003724.1, from coordinate 18,944 downwards.
AGTGAAAATTTTTAACTGAAAACATCCAAATTTGTTTAATTAGTTAATTTCCATTTTAAGAAAATAGAATTAGCGATTTTTTTTTCATCGCAAACAATAATAATAGATAATTAATTTAGTTTCAACTGAAAAATATTTAAAATTAATTTACAATTTTATAAGTTTAAGTGGTTTGTTTGATCAGAGATTAATTTTAATTAATTAATTTATTTATTTAATTTAAATTTAGCAATGCAATGAAATGCAATTTAGAAAAGCAAAAGACTAAGCAATGAATCAGAAAACAGTGTTAAATTAAAAGATTTAATTAATTTAATTTAAGTCGATTCACGTCCTTCTAGGACCATTCATTTTTAATAATTCCTCTTTGAAATAAAATCAAAAATTAAATTAAATTAACGAAAAAGCTGTTTTTTTTTTTAGTTTTCATTTTAAAAATGAACTCAGAAATAAAATTTAAAGAAAACAAACAAACAAAAAACAAGTTAAAAAAAAGAAAAACAACCATTTAAATATAAATTGTTATTTGTGGTAAAATTGGATATGATATCAAATTGAAACTAATAATCATAATAAAATAAGTAAACAATTAATTAGCAAAAAATCAATGTAAAAATAAATAACTAAATGAAAAACAAAAAAATAAAAGGGCTAAAATAAAAGCTTTCTCAGTTCTCATAGCTAGGAGTACTATGTAAAAAAACAAAGATTAAAAGATAAATAAAACTTTAAGAACAAACTCTACACTGATCCCTCAACAAAGAGATGACGACAAGTCATGTCCTTCCTTCGCATCTCATCTCCGAAATCTTATCTAAATTATAAATTTTCAAAGACGTTTGCAGCATACGCCGAGAACATAATTAAGCTTTCCTACTTTTGCGTGTATAGTACTTAAAAAAAAACATTGCTGCAAAGATTTTAAAAAAAGAATGCATTTTTTATTTTCGCTAATAATATAGCAATATTCATTAAAAATCCCATTAGAAAGTTTTGTTGCCGCTAATTAAATTACCTTTGTAGTTATTAGTCTCTTAACAACTTTATTTACTATCGTATAATAACATATAATAAAGAAAAAACATGCAATTTACCACCTACTATATGTTAATCTTTCGATTCTAGGCAACTTTAAAAACATGTAATGTAAATTTAAAAAAAAAAAAAAATTATAATTTCAACAAGGAAAATTAATTATTTTCATTTTTACTAAATCAGATTAATTAAAATAAAGCAAATGATAATTTTTCACAGCAAAAAAAAATGTTATCAATAATTATTTTAATAATTATGTTACTGATCTTGGCTTTTACATAAAAAACAAACAAATAAAATGAATTAAATAGCAAAAAACCAAGAAAAAAAAAATTAACAAAAGAAGGAAAGTTAAAATTTTCTTTTGGCTGACTTTGGATTATTCTTATTATACTTTATATTTATTTTTAAATAAAAAAAGTTAGCATTTCAAATAATCTCAGATAATTTTCGGTAAAACCGGAAGTTCTAAAATATTTAAATGCAACTCTAAATGGGACACACGGTATATCCGAAAAACATTAAATAATTCAAATAATCATTCAAAATTTAAGTTTTTTTTTTTATAAAATTAAAACTTATACTAGCTAACAATTTAATCTCTTTGTTTATAGAGATGATCTCTTTATGCTTTTCATTAAATTATTAAAATTCCCTTTAAAAATATCTCTTGAGAACAGTTATTGACATTTTTCCCAAGTTAAAAAGTTTTTTTTTTTAATAAATTACAAATTAAATCTCCATTAATCACTTTTTTCTTTGTACAATTTTTGATATGAACAAAGAATAATTTGAAAATTATTACAATAACTTTTATTAATTAACAAAAATTAACTGCAAAACTTGTCCCATTTAGCCGAATCTTTATTTTTCTCAACAAAGATACTTTTAAGTCATTCAATGCAACTAAAAAGGGACACTCTGTACAATTAATACAAATTTAATTAAATTATATGTAAAACGTGGTCTTTGAAAATTTACAAAAACCAACAATAAATCCAGTAAAGCAGATGTTAACAAAAAAAAAACAACAAACGTGGCAAATATCATAAGAATGTCATCAATTTCTCAATCTTTTTTTCTTATATTGTTTCTTTTTGTTTTTTAATTAAAATAATTTTTCATAAAAGAAAATATTAAACAAAAAGAATTTCTTTTATTATAATTTTTCATAAAAGAAAAGAATTTATTAAAATAAAAAAATAAAAAAGGTAATTACTACCTTGCAGATTGTCGAGCATGTAGCTGAGCAGCTTCTGTGTCCCATTCGGTTCGCTGTAGATCGCTAAGATATCCTTATTGAGATTGTTACCCTGCAGTCCCAGCACTAGCAAGTTGAACAGTTTGCCCACCTCGTAGGGCAGGATACGTATGCTATTGTTATTCAGCAGTAGCTCCCTGCAAGAAAGACGATATTCAAAAATCACGCCACTTGCACTGACCACATGCACTTACTAAATGCAACGCTCAATTCATTTTGCGGGCACTGACTTTTTATTTGATTATTCAATTGCATTTTCTATTGCTACTTTCGCAATTTTAATGCTATTGGTATTGAGATAAAGGGAAAAGAAGAAAAAGGATCTATATTAAAGGATCAAAATGATCAGATAGGTTTCATTAATTAATAATAAAGGAAAATACGAATAATTTTATAGGAAATAATAATAAAAGCTAAAGCTAAATAGTCACCTGAGATTCATTAGATCTCCTATTTCAGCAGGCAATGATCGCAGCTTGTTATTGGATAGGTCGAGGGTCCTCAAGTGAATTAGATTACTGATTTCGGGTGGCAGGCGTTGCAACAGATTGTTCTTGAGGTAGAGAGCTGTCAGGTGGGTCAACTTGAACAGATTGGGACTGAGATTGCGGATGGTCCCTGTTATCTCCATCTCCGTCCACAGGGACTTCTTGCCAGCAGCCAGATCCTCCGGTGACATGTATGTTTGCATCCTTCTGGCCGACCCGTTGTTCTCATATTTGCTAACTTCTTTTGAATTCCTCGGCATAATATAAGCTGGAAAGGAGCAACGACGCATTGTTAGTCTAGTCCAGTGGGCCCTGACGAACCGATCAGCCGCTCAGTCAACAACACAAAAAACAACTGGCCATGACTACAGCTGCACACAACTAGGTGCCTATTTTTTTTATTTTTTTTTATCAAAATCACTGCTGCGAATTTAATCAGTTCGGCAACCTCTATAAACGCGAATGATTGAAAACGCATAGTGAAGCTATCAAGTACAGCTAATAGCGATGAAATTGCATCGCGGAAGCAGAGAAAGTACAAATTCATTTGCAAACACATAGCCATCTTCAATGTTTTGTTGTTGGCAAACCGGCTGCACTCGTTCGTTTCGGGATGCAATGGATCGAACTATTGCATTTGCGAGTTTGTTCGTTACCTTCATCTACGCCTGATTGCGTTCCTCGGTTGTTGGATATGCAAGTAAATCGCTGTTTGTTAATATTTTCTGGCCACAACAAATTTAGCCATCAAACGTCACTGTCACAACTGATGGTTGGATGGGTACCACTACTGCCAACTGTAAGGGACCGAATTTGCTTTTGGTAAGTTTTTAATTCCATTTTCCGACACTAAGGCGCTGCATTTTCATGAAAATGGCGGACAAAGGAATGGAAAATTCAAAAAATTGTTAATAATTAATTGTTTTTTACCTGTTTTACTAATAATTTCCACAAATTAATAGTTTGTTTCTCTAGATGATTAATACTTACTGCTTTAGAAAGCACAGTTGCTTTAAAAATTAACGAAAATCTTTCAAATTACAGAGAAAACAAAAAGCGCACACTGCGAAGAACGCGTCAGTGTTATGAATTTATTATTCGTAATACGAAACTTAAAAGCCACATACTTTACATAATAATATTGTATTACCATCATGATAGTTACCATTATTTCATTTATATTTACAGCAATCATACTTAATAGTAATCATTAGGTAGTAGTGTGTAATAATAGTAGCAGAACAATATTACTCGTCAATCGTCAAATCGTTAAATCGTCCAAACAACACAGCAGCATGTTGCATACAGGATCATTAGATTAGTGGCACATGTTTATTGCTAAACTAGGCAACGCAAGCTAGAAACCTACAATTAAAACCTTTGGTTGCCAAGGTTTGCAATAAACAACAGCTGCTAATCCAATGAGCGCACTGTAGATATTTGTGAAGAACTACGGAACGTAAAAATTACAGAGTAAATCATAATCATATCCAATTATCGGTATTTAAATGTAATCGTACGCTAAAAATATTAATTCATAAAAACTAAATTCAGATTTTCATCGCATTAATAAACTAGCATGAAAAACACAACAGACAAAACAGCGTCCTGTCACGTCTTTTGTTTGTTTTGTTTGTTTTTAGCGCAAAAAGAAACGAAAAAGAACTATGCAAATGAAACTATTAACAAATGAACATAGCGATATGAACAGAGAAACAGACAAACTCAACTACACTTATGTTTCAAACGCACAGAACAAAAAAAAAATAGTAGTAGAAATATTGTTTAAAGATAATAATATAAAATATAGTAATAATAATATGCTAAAAAACACAACCGAAGATTCACACCCACCGACAAAACAAAAGAAAATCGACATTATTTTTCGACTCACTTCTTGTGGCGATTCAATAGAACATTTTTTTAGTTTTTTAGTATTTTTTTACAATAATTTTCAACGAACAACGTTCACTTGCTTCTTTTTCTTCTTCTTCTTCTTCTTCTTCTTAAAGTCTTCGCCTATGTGATTTTTATAATTACATAATTTAAATGTCTAGAAGTCTAAATTATAATCTGTTTCATTGCGAACGTTCAGTTCTAGTCGAGATTCATATTTTTTTTTAGTAATATTTCATTTATCGTTATTGTTATTTTAGTAATTAATTATTATAATATGTACAATTTTCACGACTCTGCATATTTTTTTTATAATTTGTTGCGATTTGTGCACTCTGCGCAAGAAAAAAATGGTGTTTTTGTTTTGTTTGTATAACTCTTTAAATATAATACATTTAAGTCTTGTTTTGTTTTTTTTTTTTGTTATATCGATCGACGAAAATTAAACTACACACAGTGGATAATAGACGGTTTTACGCACGTTTGGAAAACGAAAAACAAACAATGCTAATAGTAATTCGATATTGCAATTAGGTGTTTTGTTGTTGCTGTTTTGAAAATTCAAATTAAAATTAGGTGTATGGTATTGCTGCCATTTTCATCTTCTTTCATTTAAAAAGTGGTGTTTTCGAATCTCTGAGTGAATTATGTTGTTACTAGGCAACCGAAATTTTCGCGGCCATTTTCCACTTTTGTTTTTCTTTCAATTTAATTTTCCTTTTCAATTTTCAGGTTGCTTTAAAGTTTCAATTAGATTTCTAATTGTTTCTTGATTTTTTATACATTCCATGTTTTCATGAAAAGAAAAACAAAAGTAGAAAATTACATTGGCCAAAAATGATAAACAAATTTAAGACAAAAACAAAAGAAAAAAAGAATTAAACACTATGCCGCGACAATTTGTTTGTGTGCGTATGGAGACTCTCAAAATTAAAAACCACAGATCACAGACTCTTAACACTAACCGCTATTTTTTTAATTCTATAGTATATAAGCATATTAATTACTATTATCTAACTAATTACAGTAATAGAACTAATCAACTAAATAAAAAAACACAAACTGTTAACTTAGCCAACGCGCTAGCGCACGCTACAAAAAAAAATTAACTAACTAATTTTCCACATTAGATTAATGTAATGCTAGCACTTAGAAATTACGATTTTCGTTTCGATTTGCTCCAAAAGAAAAATAACTACGGCATAGTGTTTAATTTCCATCGATTTTTTCTTTTCTTCAGCTTCAACTTCACCAAGAAATATGTGAAAGAAAGAATAAAGTATTTTTCTAATTTTGCTTCGCTCCTAATGTGTCGTCCTGCTTCGCATCTTCACACTCAATAGAATTCCAATCGGTTGATTAATTACATAACAAACAGTTTTAGGCACTAAGACAATACAATACATGTTTGATGAGTTAGTTTTAATAGTGTTTTCATATTTTTCAGTTTTCTTATTACTGTGGTGTGATTTCGGTTCTTTTTTCTTGTTTTATTTAGTTTTGCTTTGTTTTGTTTCCTTCACCAACACAACACAAACATAAAAAATGAGTGCGCTTTGATGACTGGAATTATATATTCAGAAAATGTTACGTTTCTATTGATTCTTTCTGTCGTTTAATGTACGTGTTTTTTCGTTTGTTTGAAATTTCAATTATGTTTTACGTATGTGTGTATTTTTGTTTCTTTCTTTTTTTTGAGTTTTGAAGAGTGTTTGTTTGTTTGAAGTGTGTGTGTGTGTGGGTGGTTAGAATAAGTTTTGTTGTTGTTAATTAATTAGTTATTATTACTATACATTATCTTAAGAAGTGGGAAGGTTCGATCGGGAGGAATTTCGCGATTCGTTACATACACAGTCTTTGAGTTTTTAGTTTATTAACCGTCTTCTTTCGGCGGCGTGAACCATCCTGAAACCAAACAAACAAACAATGTCAATTTCCACTTGTCGACCTGTTAATTAAGTTATTAATATGCAAAAATTGCACAAAAAATTAATACAAAGCGATTAAAAATGAAGTACCCTTTTTAATTTTTATTAAAAACCACTAGAAATTTTCTAATTTTTAACTTTAAATTTAGAAAAGCTATAAAAACTATTAAAAAATGTATAATTACCCTGTATAACCCTGTGTTCACACAAATTTGCTTTTTATATTGCTTTATACAGGATACCACATTTTTTTACTACCTTTATACATCAAAAAAGAAGTTTACAACTTTATATTGCATGTAAACAGTGACCTAAATCTCTTTTTTGTTTCTATTTAGCCATTTTCTATTATAAGAAAACGAAATGAAAGTTTTAAAATTAAAAATAAATAAAGAAAAAGAGGTAAAAGGGAACACAAAACGTACCATTTTTTTCGTGGATCTGCACCAACGATTTGAAACTTTGCTGCGCCCTGGCAAGACTGTACTGTCCCTGAGAGCAAACTTTGGGCGCACCAAATTGGATCCGGGCCTTGCCTTTGACCAGCGTCGCCGATATCTGCATTATGACCGCCTCCACGGTGTACGCACTCGACCATCCCTGTTTCGTCAGCAGTTCCATGCAAATCGCACCGCCGACCAGCACGTAACCACCTGAGGGCCACCAAACACACCGTAAAAATCAATCGCAACATACAAAACAATAATAAAAAAACAATATACAGGGCGACCAATTTCTTAACCATTATAAATGTCTCAGTCGACGTGATTACTTCAATTACATCTTTTTTTTTAAGTTTATTTCCACTCTCAATCTTTAAAACTGTAAAAATTACCCATAAAAGAGTTGACAAAAGTGGCCACCCTGTATACAGGGTAATAACATTAAATAAAATATTATTAATAAAAGTAGAGCATACCAGAGATGATTGGATGGACGACTCGTACGAACGGCGGCTCGAACGGATAGGTATCCTTGAAGAGCATATTGAGCAGGATGCAATCCTTGCCCTCTTTCTCCTTGAGCAGCGCCAGGTCGTGGCTGAGCGGACTGTCCGGATCGACGGCCATTAACCGCACGTTCCACTCGTACAGCGACTCGTTCACCAATTCGATTTCGTACATTTTGTTCTTGAACGACTCCGACCTGAAGATGTCCCTCAGCTCTTTCATTAACCTATCAGTAGCTTGCACAGATCCCGACACCGATCCCTTGAGGTAGTCTTTGCGCTGGTTCTGTCTCAGTCGCTCGAGCGTCGCCAAGTGTTCGACGCCCATCTCCTCGTTCTTCGACCGCCCGTCGTCCATCTCCATGCCGAGGTCCTCCTCCGCATCGCTGTCCTCCGCTTCCGCTTCCGAGTCCGCCATCTCGGCGTCCTGCTCGCTGTCCAGGCCCTCGTCTTCCATTGGTTCCAATGTGCTAAAGCTAACACATTCAAAAACAATTAATTTTTGAAAGAATTCTAAGTTTTTAAATTAATAAAGGAAAACTTAGTTTGATAGATTCACAACAGGTGTCATAGTAATATCTCTTTAAAACCTTTGAAATATAAGTTTCAACTTGGGGAAACACCTGAATTTTGCAATTTTTCAAATTTAGGATTAAATTGTTTAATTGAAACAGACTTAAGACTGCAGGGGACCAAAAAGTATACTCACTGGTTGTTGGTGAATTGCTTGTTGTTAGATATAGTTAATTTATCAACATCTGGAGGTTCAGACACTGCATGTAGCCTGCAGAGTTCCCTTAACAATATTGACACTTGATGTAGGACATGATTATCTAAGCCTTCAGTATTACTAAGTATTTGGACTGCATTAGTTATACTGGTCTCCTCCGAGTCTGCAAACCACACAGGTGGCACTGATGGGTAAGTTTCCTGCATGAAACAAACAAAACATTAGTAACATTATCAATAGCAGCAATCAACTGGCAAACAGTGTGCCCTGACAATGTGGAAAACATAAAAACAGCAGAGAAGTCCTTTGTAAGGGCAGATTTTCCAGCACTAAGAAATTAAAGCAGACTTACTGTAATATTGGCGTGAATCTCATACTTCTTGCCGTTCTTGCCGATAAACCTACAGTTGAGTTCGTCAACACTCGCGGACACAATCTGAAATCGTTCATGATTCTTGGGGAAAATTTGTTCTAATGTTCTGATTTCCTGCTTGAGCGTATGTAAACACGCCATAGGGGTCAGACGAATGAACACTCAGCGAATCACGGAAAAGCCACGTACGATGGACGCCACTGCTGCTGTAAGGCTCGCGTAAACCGTAACACTTTTGCCACCCCGCAACAATGTGCTTTTTCTCTTCCAGAGGGATTAATATTGGATGAATGTTCACTCCCTACGTTCTTCAAAATGGCCGAATCTTGTGTTCATTAAAAAGGACTACGGTCGCCGTGGCTCGCACTGCGTCGGCTCCGCTCGTCCGGAGCACCTGTAATCGACACAATGCCATCAGTACAATTCCAAGCAATGTAACGGCGCTTCTGATTGGCGCAATTTCGAACGTCACCAATATTTCGATATTCCATTGTTTTACGCGTTTTACGAAAACATTAAACATGCCATTGAAACATTGAAACATCAACAAATTTATCAACAATCAACGATATTGTTGACGTCCATCAATGCTTCAATGATAATGATCAGTAATTGCGGTCGACCTGCTGAATGAGGAGCACAGTTATCGGTGCCAGTGGGAATTAACGGGATGCACGCACAAATTACGCATAAAAAGTGAACCAGACGAAAGCAACGGGACTTTTTTTTTCTTTTCTCCTCTCTTTTCTTTTTGCGTTTTTTTCTTTTTCTATTTGTAGGTATAGCAACCAATGTACAAGAGAACTTACAACAATTAGGATGTTTGAGAACCTTGGACAATAATGCAAACTTGAGATTTCATCTTTTGTTCATGAAAGGTGAACAGGTAGATTGTTGCGTTTTTTTTTGTGTCCCTGTCTTTCATAAAGTGAACCATGTAAACTTTTTTTTGTATAAAAAATGCATTATTTGTAACAAAATCACTGTGAAAAATTAATAAAGGGCTTTCTGTATTTGTTTAAATAATCAATGGTTTCCCTGGCAACGGTCCAACAGTTGAAAAACTGTTAAAACTTAAAAAAAAGCAAATTTGTGACACCCTGTATATTTAAACGGATTAATCATTAGCACCATCCACTAAAATGAATTAAAACTAATGAAAAAACCATAGCAAATTACTCGATACATTTTATTTCTGCATTCTCCTTCGTTTTAAAAATGCATTTAAAAAAGTACAGAGTCTTTTCCATTAAATGTTTTATACATAACATATCATTCATCTTATTTATCCTCGGGCTTCGAGAAGACCAAAGTGTATCCGCATTTGCCGCAGTAGTGGCGGTCCTCCATGGCTGCCATGAAGACACCGGCGCCGCACTGTTCACCCGGACATTCCCTTCTTAATCTATGGATTTTGCCATTCTCATCAACCTGCAAATTAGCAAAACATGCAAAACAATCAAAATCAAACTTTCTTTCTTCAGTTTCGCCCAGCATAAAATGTAAATGAAATATTAAAAAAATAAAAACAATGAAACGTACCTTGTAAAACTTCAAAACAGCCAACTTGACCTTCTTCTTCTTGTGCTTGATCTTCTTGGGCGTGGAATAATTCTTCTTCTTGCGTTTCTTGGCACCGCCGCGAAGACGCAACACCAAGTGGAGCGTGGACTCCTTCTGGATGTTGTAGTCGGACAATGTGCGGCCATCCTCCAGTTGCTTGCCGGCGAAAATCAATCGCTGCTGATCCGGAGGGATTCCCTCTTTGTCCTGAATCTTGGCCTTCACATTCTCGATCGTATCGGACGGCTCGACCTCGAGTGTGATGGTCTTGCCCGTGAGAGTTTTTACGAAAATCTGCATGTTGCTGCTGCTGCTGTTGTCGTTGTGGAGAAGCCACTAGCTGCTGATTCAAAAACAATTGCTTTAGAAACACTTTTTAAATTGAAAAACAATTTTCTTTTTATTATTTTTACTTTACTTTTTGATGAAGAAAAGCTTCAATCAAAAGCAGGACTAATTTTTAAAAGAACAAGTAGTTTTAAAATGTTAAAAAAGCAATAAAAAATAACACAAGGAGTCAATTACAAAAATCAATTTAGTAATGACTTCCATTTTGAAAAGAATTTATAGCACAATTAATACATTAAATAAATTCTTCAAATTTAACTTAAATTTTGAAGTCTCAACTTTCAATTAAAAAAAAGCACCATTATTTCTCATCAATTTTAAATAAATAAAACAAAGAAATCGAATTAAACAAACAATTGAAAGGTTTTTAAAGAAAAACAAGTAGCCTCGGGCTTAACATAATCGACAATATTCTTTATTGCTCAATTAAAAGAAAAATTACAAAGATTACAAAGGAATTACCATTAAACATTAAGTTAATTAAACCAACAAAACAGCATTAATGCAGCCATCGTTTTCCGGATTGTTGGTAACTTGTGCGTACTTTCCCCACACAACTTTACCGGCTTGCGTCACCAAACCCAATTCGGAAATATTCACTTCGATGACCGTTCCCTTCGTAATGACCCCCAAACTGGTGAACATCGGGGAGCTGGGGTTCTTCTTGACGCCAATTATGGGCAAACAGAACGTCGCCTTCAGCTCCGGATGCGTAACGTGCGCTTTCTTGAATCGCAAAGCCATCGGCCTGATGAACCGTTCGAATTTCGGCGGTTTCCTAGTGAATCCTTCCCCAACAAAGGTAACTTTTGTGACCATCCGCTTCCAGGCTTTCCTCTTGGACTTGCCAGACTTGACAACTTTAAGCACTTCAGCATCTGCTTGTGCCCTTACTTTCGGAATCGGCACGTCCCATTTACCTGCTTTCTCCTTTCGTTTTTGTTTTATCATATTTGATAAAACTTTAGCCCTGGATTGGACATCTCGATCCAATAGGTAAACAGGCAGTGCTCCTTCTGAAACCTTCTCAGTTGTTTTCTTGATTTTTTTCTCTTCATGTGCCTTGATCTTCTTCTTCATTTGAATCTTTTCATTGCGACGCTCTTTGTTGAAGATCTTTGCTTTGATGCCGCGCAAAGACTGCGCTACTTGTGCCCTTTTGTGCGGCTCGCGAGCTTCCCTTTTGCGTTTACGCTCTTCGTAGTCCAAACGACGACCGTGGAGCTTGCGGTGACGCTCAATGTACTCGTTTTGTGGCATGGTGTTGTGGTATTGTATCAATCGAGCTGCTTAAAGAAAAAAAACATGAAATTAATGCAGAGTTCATAGCCACATTCAAATGCACTTTGTCTCTTTGAATATGACCATTACACTCTTTAACAAAAAGGACTCACATTGTACCTACCTTGTCCACAAAACTTTGTTTTTTGACTATAATAGTCATATTCTTTAGAGAACACATGCAAACATAACCTCAATTATAAAAATTACATTTCTTGCAATTTTCTTTGGAAATTAGGCTTAGGTATCTAAATAATTAGGTACTTGTGCTTAAAATACAAGAGCAAGTCCTTAGAGAACACATTAAAGCATTAATTTAGTAGAAAAATACCAAATTATTTTAAGCAACATGTGCTCAAAACAAATTGCAAAATTTGCTTAATAAAACGCAATTAAAAGTGTACTAATATATTACCGACCTTATTGTGGGTATAATTTAACACTTTTCACCGAAATTATCAATAAACTACGAGAATAATTAGCAAAAAACTGTCTACATACCTAACTACTCCACCATGACACGCCGTGAAAAGAGCGAAAAGATGGCGTCCGTCAAAACGGATGTCTACAGTGTTGCCATGGTTGCCACTGTATCCTCTGGAAACCACTAAAGCGCCAAATTCAAAAGTTGGAATTAGTTTTTACTTAAGAAAAAAGAAATTGTAAACCAAAATTAAACTTGTTCATTCAGGAATTGTTGCAATAAATTACTGGCAATAGGTATAATGACATATTCAGCTCCATCGGTGGATCGTTTCAATTTTACCATTTTGTGGTCTGTAAATTCAGTCAATTGCGCTCGCAGAGCCAAATCAGAGCTGACTAAAAATGCCTCTCGACACGACCAATACAGATCTTTGAATAATAATCCTGTAATAGAAGAATTGTTAATTTTAAATGAAAAATTACTTCTATTTTACGCAAAAAAAAATAGAAATAAATGAAAGCATACCTTGATAATATTGATTATTGGCGTGTTCTAGTTGGTACTTCAGAATAATCATGAAAATTCCCTTGGAATTCGCTGTTAAAGACAGGAAAACGTTCTTTAGGGAGGACAAAGCCAGATTTCCGGTTCTTTGGACCATCATGGAACTCTCAAAGGATGTTTCGGTGATGTAAGGTAGATAACTGGTCACGTCGTACCATATAAATTTAAATTTACTTAGTTTATTGTGATCCCAAACTGTAAAATTAATTTAAATTAAATATCTAATGAGAGAAAACCAAAAAACAAGAAAAAATAAATCATAGTTGACTTTGTATTTTCATTTCCATAGTAACTAAACAACTATAGCGTTGCTATGGAAACCAAAACATATTTGAGTTATCAAATTTTTGTTTTTCATATAAGAAAACAAAACAAGACAACAAAAACACACAAAAATAAATCAAAAAACAAATAAAATTTACTTACTGAGAGGCGCATTGATGTGATCTATGGAAGCAACGAGATGAATGTTCCCCACAGCAGCCAATTTAGCCAAAACCATTTGACATTTGTTGTTTCTTAGGGTTTCTCCTTCGATATTATGAACTATAAGATACAAATGCTGCTCTGGCATTCCTTCAAAATGCTTCTTTATTAATTCGCAGGCTTCGTAAGCATTGCTTGGATTCTCGCCAAGCTCTAAGAGGTTCTCAATGATGGAGTCCAAGATGTCTTTCAGAGTCAAACTGGGAAAGAATCCGTTGATGACGATGACCGGAAATCCGTTGTTGGCAATTTCTTCATGGAAAGCATTCAAAATGTTTCTTTTCGAACCCAAACCGTAGACCAAAATATTGAAATCTTCGTTCAGAAGACAAATCCATTTGTGGAATTGTTCCTCGGCAGTTTCGCAAAATGATTCCACGGTTTTCCTGTGGTTTTTCGCCAGTTTCATGTTGGCCAGCAGCTTGGTCAGTTCGTTTTGGCTCAGTCGGGGAGTTTTCAGTTTGTCCAGCGTGTGATTTGAAGTTTTTATTTTCGTGTGGGCTGCATGCGAAAAGTATTCCTCCGTTTTTATTATGTATTTGCTGTTGGTGGCTTTTTTTGAATGCTGGTTTTGCTTTTGTTTGCTAAAATTTGCTTTTTTTACCGAAGTTTGACGGTTTATTTTGTGGTTTTTAGTGTCTTCACTAGCTGATTCTGAGTGTGTTGCTGATGATTTGCTTCCTTCAGATTCTCCCGATTCAGAATCAGATGAAGACATGCTGAATTCACTGCCACTGTCTTCAAAAACTTTTAATTCTTCATCACTTGAATCTTCATGTTTCAACAGTGATTTTATTCCTTAAACATTAATTAATAATAAGTAATTATTATAAAATAAATAACCAAATTGATTTTTAATAAATTTTTTGCTAATTAAGTTACCTTTTTTTAAATTATGCCTTAAGATATAAGGTGTTTTGGCTGATTGCTTAAGCTGCTGTCCTTTTTCCAAAGATTCCTCTTCAATTATAGGGGTAGATACAATTCTCTGATGTTTTTTCACTTTGTTAAAGCTGTAGATTTCTTTGCCCGCTAGTGGAGTGTTCAATAATACTAAAATAAAGGTCGTTAACACGTTTTTACTATTGTAGATTGAATATGATTAATTACTACCTCTATCAGTTTGTAAAAGTTCATTTTGTTCTTCATCTGATGGCCATTCATCACTATCTTCATTTGTTTTAATACTTTTGCAAGGACTTTTTATAAGATCTTCGTATTCTTTGCCTTTGGCGGTGCTTCTTCTTGCTCTGGTACTTCTTCGTGGTGTATTAGAACTCATTTTTATTTGTTTAATTGCTTTCTATTAGTAAAAATTGCAAAAAAGATTTGTTTTTAAGCCGGAGGAGAAGAGCAGTTAAAATTAACCTCAAAATTCAAAATGGCGCCGCGCCGTTTAAAATTTTAAATAATTTATAACTTTAATTTTACGTTAAAAAGGGAAAAACCGATGGATATAACATAATAAAACATTTTTAAATTAAAAAATTGCAATTGTTAAAAGGAATGCAGAAGTTTAGGTACAATATTTAAAGCAGAAATCTGAATTAAATAGAAATAAGTTTAAAACAAGTGATATACAGGGTGGTCCGCAAATATCAAAAACATTTTAAACATTCTTTTGAAACACAAAAAGCGATAAAAATAAAAGAAAAACTATTGAAAAAACAACTACCCTTTATATTTTCGTATTTTTTTATTACAGTAGAACTATCTCTTAATAATAATTAAAAAAAAAAAATCATTAATAATGAAACAATTTGTTAATATAAAAAAATAATACAAGAGAAAATTTCTGCAATGCATTTGGTACCCATTGAGTGTGTTATTCTGATTATTAAATATCGATGCCTATCACTAATACCTTTTTTACTCTTTCCTTAACATTCAAAACAAAATATTAATGATATATATCAAAATAGCAATAATGATAGTAATAATATGCAATAGGTAATAATAGAAAACGGGTCTCTAATTAATATATCTTATTAATGACAACATTATTATTAATTTAACTTATACTTTTTTTGTTAATATGTATGTAATCAATCAGTAATGCCTCGCGATAATGCAAAACTAGTGAAATTTCAAATACTTTTCGCATTTAATTCAATGATTTTTAGTTTTTTACTTTACTTTCAATACCGAACAGTTTTTCAATTTTTTTTTAATAGAACAAAAACAAATTGTTTACTTAAAAAACGAAAAATGAAAAAGAAAAACGTATCGATATAATTTATACTGGATGCGCAAGAGAAGAAACGAAACTATTTTCAAGTAGTAGTAGGCACGTACGTTATTTTTAACGAACACAAAAACCAACAGAAACAAACGTCCGAGAAAACAACAACCGCCCCTAATTGATGGGCACTAATTGAGTTTAAATTTCAATCGATTGCTGACGAATAAAAGTAAAGAGCGCTTTTCCTTTTTTTTTGTTTGTTTGATTTCTTTTGCAAAAGTAATACAAAATGGCTACTTTGATTTGTTTGGGGGTTGCCTGGGTTACCAACCCTAACCTAACCTAACATCCAACTGTCAAATCAAATGTCTAATTTCTACTTACTAAGAAAAGAAGTAGTTTTTTCTCATTGATTTCGCTGTAGAAACGGAATTTCTTTAGATTTCAACAAAAAGAAGATGTTTTTGAGTGACAATTAGTTACCAAATAGTTGGGAAACCAGTAGACAACCCAAAAAGCACCAAAACAAAAGTACATCATATGAAATTTGAAAAAACAATCGCCCTGTATATTAAAACAGACATTTATTACAAAAAAAAGGAAAAAAGACGGCATGCCTTAAATGTGAATGTAATAATGTAATATCAAATATCTACTATCTGTGTGTATGGAAAAACTTAATAGATCTTCTAATAAACAGGCCTCTTACAACAGGAAACAGAAAAACAACAAAAAAGAAACGATAATGGCGCCCCTCTTAACTACACTTTTGCGCTTTTGCAATTACGCATTACAATTCTAATTATTTAGCAATAATAATTACTCCTTTTTATCTTCTTCTTTTTTTTAAATTATCTTTTTCGCGTTTTGCATTTTTACTTTTTTCAATTTTTTGATATCAGCTTCAATTTATTATTATTAATATTAGAGATTGATTTTGTGTTGGGTGTTTTAGATTAATTAATTAATTAAAAATAATAGAGCACAGCCGGCGGTTGTGTCGTTTCTCACTTGTTTGTTTTTGTTTTCATATTCATTTTTCTTTTTGCTAAACGTTTCTTCAATTTTTGTTTTTGTTTTTTGTTTTTTGTAATTTTTTGCGTGGGTTTTATTATTATTTATATATAAGATTAATAACGGCGAATCGGGAGGAAAACTAATATAGTTTCGCGCCGATCGCTTTTTCCTTAAACTTTTCCGTTACTTTTCTTTTGTTTTTGTGTTTCTCGTTCGGCATTTTATGTACAGACACGCGTTCGAATTTAGAAGAACAACAGTTTGTGTTTGCACATAAATTGTCACGAATTTTCGCAATAATAATAATAATATTAATAATATTTTTACGCCAGGAATTCTCTCCATCTCGTCAATCTTCAATCTTACTATAATTACTATTAATTATTCTCGGTCGATTCGCCGCCCTCCTCGTGTTTCCGTTTCTTGCCTCTCACTTGTGCGGCTGTAACACACAATTTCTTATTAGAATTTGCAAATTCTTTAATGTAATTGATAGAATTGAAAAAGAAAAATCAAAAAGTTCCAAATTCATTTTAAAAAAGGAGACCAAAAACAAGAAATAAACAAAGAAAAAAGTTACCAGCAGCTGGTGATTCAGCTTCCTCCTCTTCTTCATCGTCTTCCTCGTCTAGTTCTTCTTCTTCACCAGCTTCGTAGTCCTCTTCATCGGACATCTCGTCGATATTCTCCGAGTAAACGGCGCCCAAACCGACACTCTCATCTGAATCATCATATTCGGAAGTATCTATTTGGATTTTTTCAATTTTAATTATCATTTTTTTATAAGAAACTAACATTAATTCAAACTAAGTAAAAAATAGAAATGCATACCGTCATCTCCGTACTCATCTCCATTGCCATTGACTTCTTCCTCGCTATCACCGTCTTCGCAATCTTCAGCCTCGCACTCCTCGGCGTCGAATCCGTCCAAATACTTGAGGCTGGGGATCAATTTGAAGATCTTCTCGCGGTAATTCTCAACGGATGTGGCTTCATTGTTGAACAGATCAAGAGTCCTGAGAAACTTGAAGTTCTGCAACGGCTTCAAAGTGTCCAGATCTTTGATTTTGTTGCCACTTAAATTGAGGGAAACCAACTTGGGACTGGTCTCTAATAAATTCAAACCATTGTTGATCCTATAAGTAATTGTAATTTAATATTTTCAGCATTACTTAGCACAGAAAACTCTCATTGCAAATACAAAATGAAGATTTTTTCTGAGGAAAAAGATTACCTGTTATCACTAAGCTCCAGTTTCTTGAGATTGGGCAAGACAGGAAAGCCCTTCAAGGAGGTGAGACCCACATTGATCAAGCTCAGCACCCTTAAATTGCAGAACTCGTCGCTCAGACCCACAATGGTCGTGCTGCGGCAATTATCCAAAATCAACTCCTTGATCTGCAAAAATCAAATTGGGAAATCCAGTAAGCCAAGTAAATGCAAAGCACATGCAGAAAAGCCAAAGGATGATAAAACTTTCATCTATAACAAAGCATCTCTTGCCTTGGGTACCTTGAAAGCTTTGCTTTCATTGCTTTCGTGCAATTAGTGCTGGACAATAATTAATACTCACGTCTTTTGAGTTCCGGCCGCGTTTCTCCAACTCTATCCGCTTCTCCATGTCGTATTCGCCTCAAAAATCGCTCAAATCAAAACGCACATGAACACCAGGCACGAAGCAATTAGTAATCTCGCGTTCGAGGGCCACAAGAGACGCCGCAGAGGATTCAAAACAACCAACAGCAGCAGTTTTCTCAGCGAATGCAATGGTCGGAGATGGATGGCATCACATACACAGCACGCACACAAGCGGAATGACAGTCATCGATTAGCGGTGCGCCGTGTGCCAGAGAGAGAGGCACTGTGATGCCGACGCTCAATGCAATGCTAGAGGGGTACTCACAATAACAACAGACATGTTGTGCGGCTTCCGCGACGCGGGAAATTCTATTCTCGCACTCGCGCCACGCTTAATTCGCTACCTATTAGTGAAAATTTGCAATTTTATTAACTAATTACGGCATTCGTTGCATTTCCTACGCACATTGACATCGATTGACATTGATTTCCTTGCTTATTTGTTTTCCACGGCAACCGGTAAACAAATCCGTTGGTAGCCATGGCAACTTTGTTTTTCATCGCGGCCATTAATTCTAAAGCGTAATTTGTTTAATATCCGGAAAAACAAATATTTCAATGGGTAATAACAACAAAATTATTGTAAAATTTGCATTAAATTACTTATAATACTATTCGGGTATTTACAAAAAAATTTAAAAGCGATTTAAATGAGTCGGTAAGGTAGAGATGGCATTTGAATTTTGCACAAGCAAATTTCTGCAACCAATGATGCGGATTTAAAGATCGTAGCCACCTGTGGCTCCCTGCAAAAGTTTAACAAAAATGGCCGCTGTTT
>JASKGO010003723.1:0-13187 GCA_030556065.1 Holobus sp. GC000080 | reverse complement strand
TTGATATTTCGGTTTTTATTTATTACTTTTTCTTTGGTAATTAAATAAAATAATAACTCATAAAGTGTCATTTAAAAAAATATTTTCTTACTTCTAAGTAAATAAACACTAATCAAATAAAATGACGACCAAAAATCAAATGTCCTGAAAAAATTATTTCTCAAAAAGTTTTAAGTAAAAAAAGTACCCAACTTTAACTCAGAATTAAAACATTAGATTTTTTGTGTTTCACTTTCTTTCTTTTCTTTTGGTTGTTAAAATAAAATAGTAATTTAATAAAATAGACATTCAAAATATGAAATTAAAAATGTTTGTTAAAATAAAATACTATATAAAAATATTTTTAAAACGTCTTAAGTAAAATAAAGTACCTAACTTCAATTTAGAATTAATATCCTTCCTTTCTTCATTAGAATCTAAAGTTAAGATAGTTAAAAACAATAATTTAATTATATGATTATTGATTATTTTAGAAACAGTCTTTAAAATGACCTTTAAATTAAAACAAATTCAAATATTTTTTAAAACATGTCTTAAGTGAAGAAAAGTCCTTCATTTTAACATAAAAACGAGGAATCTTTTTCTAGTATTTCCTACTAAAATACCAAAACTAAAATTCAATCTATAAACCTAATGTTTCAAACAATTACAACTCTTTTATTGTTTTTTTTTTTGTTAACACAAACAGTAAATTCGATATTTCAAAAACTTTTAAAAAACATAAATAATGGTAAAAACGCACAATATAATAAAATAACAGCCGAATTTTTGTATCTTTGGGCAAGAGATCTACACATTAACGATAATACACGTCCTCTAAAAAAAGCTATATGAAAGTATTTGAAAACAAGCACTGATAAAAACTAAATTTCCCTCATAAATAAAATCAATGAATCTTTGGCTAGATTAAAACAAACAAAACAAAAAAACTATTAAAAATGTACCCTAATGAGGCCTCTTAAACTGTCCGTCAGCCAGCGACTTGGACTGATGTAAAGGAGTACTAGACTGGCTTCCTGCAGGACTCTGATGTTGCCTATTATTGAGAAAATCTCGAATGTGCTGCACAATTAAATCAATGGCCACTGAAAAGTGATAAGAAAAAATGTACACATTAAGGACACACAAAATTAAAAGAAAAACTTCCTTTTTTTTTTTTTTGAACAAATTGACTTTTGTTTTGCATTCTAAGGTTGAAATCACAAACCACAATATTAATTTTATATAATAATTAATTATAATTATAACGGCGGTATAAAAGTGGCATTTTTGTTTGTTGTTTTTTTACTTTCAATTAAGAATCACAAAGGATCTGTCAGTCTAATTAGTAATAGTAAACTCACTTGTTTGAAGGATATCAGCTTTACCATTGGTTTTACCCATTGAATTTGTAATTATTGTTTTTGTTTTTAATACTAAAATCATCTAAAATACTAACTTTAACTCACTGGGCAGTATGCAAAGAGTAAATTGACCGAAAACTAAGTGCAGTTAATACTTACAAAGTAACATTATAAAAACGCCCTGATTAATTTCTGTCTCTCTAGAACACTACAGCTTAGTAACTAATAAATTGTGCCTGCGACATAATTGCAATAGTCAGATCACCAAAAATATATAAACAATTAGAGATTGTACGCCAGAGATTCAAAAAAGTTTGGCACTCTTCAAGCGTTCTTTTATAAATTCTTTTTTTTTTTAGTTTTTAAATAGATTTTTGCATTTTTTTGTTTTTTTCGGTACGTCCTGTTGCGTGAACTGTTTTAAACTTAGTGTGCTCTATTGGTCATATTCGAGAATCCATTTTGGCGCTGATGACCATTTACGAAATTACTTTGGGTCCCATGCAAAATATCCCAGATGTGGTGAACTATTAGATCTATGGCCACTGTAACATAAAAACGTTACATTTTTTTGGATGATTTCCACAAGCACTAGTGAAAAATAATTAAAATATTTGCATAAATTTCATTGAAATTTTTACAAAAATTTCCTTGCGACATTTTTAACTTTCTTTCTGTTTCTTTATTTTCTTTTTTTTTTTTGCTTCAACTCTGTTTGGTGACCATAGAAACACAATTTAAACCGCCGTTACAATAGTTAATAATGTGGTTTGTACATTTTTTTAAATAAAGTTTAGATTAAAGTAGAAAAAAATTACAAATAGTTAAATTAAGTTGACTCACCTATGTTATCAGCTCCGCGCGGAATTATTACATCGGCGAACTTCTTCGTCTGCAATTAAAATTAAAAATTTAATTAAAAATTTATTGAAAAGCAAAGCAAAAACAAAATTTTTTTTAGATATTAAAAATTTGGTAAATTGTGTGCTTAGTTAAAAATTTAATTAAAAATTAAAGAAATTTAAACAAAATTAAATACAAAATTTAAAAAAATGAGGAAAAAAGTACTTACAGGAGAACAAAATTCCTCAAATGCAGGCTTCACGTAGTTCATATATTGCTTCAAGACTTGATCCAAATCACGTCCGCGCTCAATAATATCTCTGGGCACTCTTCTGGCCAGTCTAGTATCGGAATCGGTGTCCACAAACAGTTTCATGTGGAACATATTGCGGACCTCTTGGAAATAAAACACCAAAATGCCCTCAAAAAGAACCACATCGGCCGGATAAATCGTCAACGTCT
Organism: Holobus sp. GC000080; assembly: GCA_030556065.1. Classification (NCBI taxonomy): domain Eukaryota; kingdom Metazoa; phylum Arthropoda; class Insecta; order Coleoptera; family Staphylinidae; genus Holobus; species Holobus sp. GC000080. Next base: position 10,539 of record JASKGO010003723.1, on the reverse strand, counting down.
TGTCCCTTAATCTAAAATCCGCAAATACTTCATAAGAAAACCACTCCCGTCTCCCAGGAAAACAAACACAAATAAAAATGAGCAAATAAAACTTACGGTGAATGATTTTTGAAATCATAAGTGGGAATTTCGCATTTTCTGCCGGCCAAGATATCAGTGAGAGTTTTCTTCATAAACTCCTCATCGAAAGCATCAGGATGATCGAAATTAAACTCGCCCTTTTCGGCTTTGAGCAGTTCACTCTGAGTGAGCTCTCGATAGAAGCTGTCCTGTGAGATGCAGACCACTTGTCTCTGCGTCTGGTCGACATCCACTTGACCCAGTTTTTCCATGATGCGCGTGCATACTGTGCTCTGGGATCGCACACAATTAGTGGATGAATAGAAGATTAATTATAATGGTTTAGTTAGATATCGATTGCTTAGGGCTCTCACCTTTCCGCTGGCCGTGCCTCCAGCCACACCGATCAGAAACGGTGTCTTTGGCTCCAGTCCGTTTACCTTGCCGTTGCATTTACCTGCTCCTTCGCTCATTATTACAATTGGAGTGCGTTAATTAGTTTAATTATTGACGGTGCGACTCATTTATTGACTTATTTCGGGGTTAGTAGAGTATCGTTTTGTTGCACAACACAGTATTCTTCTAATGATGATTTCCAGCCATTTTCCAGAACATTACTAACCTAAGTTCCGGTTTCGTCCTGCGCAGATCCGCCATTTTTTTCATTATCCTTGCGCATTTTCTTTTTGCAAGGATTTTCCTTGTGCGAATTTTTTTTTAAATTGGTTTAATTATTGGAAAAATGGCAAAACTACTGTTTTTTTGATGTTAATGTATTCATTTATTGATTCTTCTTCGTTGCAATTGCAAAAAGTAATTTAAGTAAATAATTAATATAACTTAACTAAAATTTTAGTTTAATTTATGATTGTAGATTAACTTGTAATAATACTTAATAGAGTAATTAGCAAAACAAAAGAAGAAAAAGAAAAAGAAAAAGCAAGAAATTAAGTTATAAAATAATTTTACATTATTACAGTTTTAATTATCCCCTAAATTACTTTAAAAAAAAAATGCTGATTAAAAAAAATAAATAGTAACTTATTAAGGCATCTAAAAATATACTAGTTGGTTTTCTTCGTTATTAGTTAGTTATGAGTAATAATTAGAAGCTTTCAGTTAATTAAAAACATTTTTCCCGGTTAAAAATCATTATTTTTTTAATATTAATTGCAGAAGATTCGTTATTTTTATTTCAAAACTAATGTTTTGAAATAATTTTAAAATTAGCAGAGAGGGCAACTAAAAATTAAAAGTAATTTTTCAACGTTTATATTTGAGGAAAAACTGAGAAATAGCAAAAATAAAAAAAATTACAAAAGAAAATTACTAACAGAAATTTTTAGATACTTTTGAATTCATAAGAAACATAATTGCTTTTTATTTTCTACTGAGATTAATAATAATTAGAGGCTTTACATTATTTTAAAACGTTTTTTTTTCAGATAGTTATTTTTGGAATCATTACGAAAAACTAATTAATATCATTCAAAAAGAAATATTTCGGTTTCGGTTTCGTCCTGCTCAATTGCGTCATTTTTATTGTTATCCTTGCGCATTTTCTTTTTGCCAAGATTTTTTTGGCAAATGCATAAAAAATTGGTTTAATTATTACAAAAATGGAAATAAGAACTGTAAACTACTGTTTTTTTTTTTTAATTTTAATGTATTAATTTGATGTTTTTTCATTTTGTTTTCATTGTTGTTGTAATTAAAAAATAATAATTTAAGTAAATAATGAATAAAAAAAGGACGAAACATTTTTAGTTCTTAGAATAGTTAAAATGCAGCAAAAAATCTCAGTTTATTGTTTGATTGTAGATCGACTTGTAGTAAAACTTAATATAATAATTTGCGAAATAAAAGGATTAAGGTAAGGTATATAATTTGACAATTTTAATTATCCCTTAAATTGTATAAAAAAAGAAAATTCCGAAATTACAGAAAAATTCAGTAATTCAGCAACTTACTATTAAGGTATCTAAAAATATACTAATTGCTTTGATAGTTAGTTATTAGTATTAATTAGAAGCTTTAAATTAAATAAAAACGTTTTTCCTGATAAAAAAATGGTTATTTTTTTATTAATTACGAAAAATGAATTAATATCATTATGAAACAATGTTTGAAATTAACAGAAGGTTTACTTAAATGAAAAATAAGTTGAATTACTTCAATTAATATAAATTAACGCAGCAAAAACACTCAGAATATAATAAACAAAAGAAACAATTCTCAAAAATTGAATGATTAGTTCAGTTTCTCAAATTTTTCATTAAAACAATTAATAATAAAAAAGTTTATTACTAAAAAACTTTCAGCTATCTGCAAATTAAAAAAAGGTATCTATTTCAAAATGTTATTTATAATAATTACATTAGATACTAATACTCCAATAGTTGAACATATTTTCCAGATAGAAAATTCATCCATAATCCATTTTTGGATTAATTACGAAAGTCGAGTTAATCTAATCAATTGAAAACTATGTTTAAACTTACCAGAAAGTACAATTGAAAGTAAAAAGGAAGTTATCAGAAATTTTTAACATTTATGGCATCTGAAGTGAAACTCAGTATAAAATAATTAAAAGCAAAACTTTTATATATTAATAAAAATTAATTAATTTTAACAAATTTTAAGAATTGAAATTAATTTTAATTTATTACTTACTTGAAAATTCATTAATCTTGTTTTCTTTTATTAATGTTATAATAGTACTTAGAATTTCCGTTAACTAAAAACATTTTTTTTTTGTTAGAAAATGCGTTATGAATTAATTGCAAACGATTCAGTAATTTCAATTATTTCAAAACATTGTTTAAAACTAATAGGTAGTACAAATGAAAGTTAAAAACAATTTCCTACTATTAAATATTGAAGAACAAAATCAATAAAACTGTCCCAGTTTTATGAATTAAACCTTTAAAATTTATCAAAGAAACAGTTTATTACTAAATGAAAATGAAAATAAAAACTGCTTTTAAATGCATTAAAAATATTCCTATTTTCAATTTCTTAAGCTATTAATATTAATTAGAAGCCTTATTCAAGTAAGAAAATCTTAAATTTGAACAAGAATTAAAAAAAAAGTATCATTGATAACATTGCTTAAAATTTGCGGAAACAAAAACTTTTTAGTAAAAGTGAAAAATAAAATCATTAAATATTGTAAAATTAGAGTAATCAGATAAATTCATTTATCATCATTAATTAAAAAAATGAAAACAATTATTTCTTCAGATGAAATTATTTTTTTCCGTTTTACAAATTTAATACTTTTGAAAATTCATTTTAAAACAAAATCCCCACAACTTCATATTTTTGTAAAAAGTAAAAAAATAAAATATTGTTGATTTCTATTTTAAAATAATTAAAACAATTACTTTTAAATAAATAATGAAATTCCTAATAAGCATAATGTTAAAAATAAAATGTAAAGTTTTATGGATAACTATTAAAAACTGTTTTTGTTCCACAACATAACATTTTATTGAAAATTTTAAAATATAACACATTAATTTTATTATCATTGAGAAATAGTTACCTATTATTTAAATACACATTTGAAAAATATTTAATAGAATTTTCTTAAAATATTCGCCATAAATAAACGACAAACTTTATAATTTTATAATAAATAGACATATCTCATACATAAATAACTACGTATCATATCTGTGAGAGATCTTTTAGAGGCCCTAAAAGATTCGTTGGCACTATACAAGGAAATCCAAGATTTTTCTTTTCTTTTCAACAGTACATAATATAATAATAGAGTTGTAGAAAAGTTTGGCACACAGTTGCATTTTGTAGAATTTGAGCTTAAACAATACATCTCTTCTCATCTAATTTACATCCATGCAATTGCACAACGAAAACTATAGAAAAAGAAGAAGGCACTTTTTCATTAAAAAAAAAAAAAAACAAAAAAAAATCATACCACTAAGAAAACAATACTCCAAGTAAAAACAAAAAACATTAAAAATCGAAATTTGATTGTCGAGATATTAGTAGTTTAAATAACATCAGAAAGCAATTGCATGGATTCCAAAAGGAACGTAAAATGAAAATTGATATTTCTTGCTTAAGTATTAAGACATGGCCCTCCAATTTGGCAACAACTGTCCCACGCGTCTCGAAGAATGCCTCGTCAGGTTGTAATACAGCGTTTCGCCGCCGGCCAAAATGGCACCCCACGTGCCGAAAGTACCGTAATCGAAGATGGAATGATTGCAAGCGGCCAAGATGGCCAAATCCAAGCCGGGCGGATTCTGGCCGGCCAAATAAACGTTGCGCTTGCTGGCAAACTGGTCCGAGCACCATTTCGGGTCATCGCTGACCACCACGAAAACGCAATCGTCAAACTTATCCTCGTAATACTTCATCGCTTCCAAGTAAAACTTGGATTCCGCTGGGGCCGACTTGTGCTTGCTCCACAGGTACCTCAAATAATCGGTTCTTCGCACGTGCACCCCGACAAAAGTTGCCGTCTTTTTGTTCCCCTTGGCCAACCGCAGCACGTCCTGGCTCCTGGTGCGCAACTTCTTGCGGAACGTGAACTCCTTTATTATGTCCTGGACCCACGTGAGGACCACATCCGGCTGGATGTAGTACTTCCGCAAAACTATGCTTTGGTTGGTGTAGTTCCAAGCATCTAAGTTATGCACAAAAGTTGAAACGTCCACCAAGCAGTGGCCGATTTCTTCGAAAGAAGTTATGGATAATGTTTCGAAGACGCCTTTGAGGGTCCAGAGGATGCATCGGGGCACGTAGGGATCTAATCCGGTGCGCCTGGCGATGCCCCACACGGATGCGTACTCCCACATCTGGTTCCCCAGCCGGCCCCCTTGCATTGCGGTCACAACGGAAGCGGTCGGGGAACAGGAAGCGGTGCGATGGCGCGTCCTCCTCGCCGGCTTCAGGTTGGCCAAGCAGAGGGACTGCTCGAAGTCGAAGAATGTCTTGAAGTTGCTGCGCTTCGGGTTCACGTCGTACAATGGGAAGAGAAAAACGTGAACGAATGAGATGACGCACAGGGCCAGAATTGTCGCGATGAACAGTAAGTTCTGCTTGATCATCTTCCTAGGCGATTTAAAGAAGTTATATTGTGCACTGGTTGCTCTTAAAATTACTACACTAGACCGCTGTGGTCTACAGGCTCTAATTAGTCCTAGGAGCGCGTACTTTTGCCTCTACATCTTGAACTAGACTGCTGCCTCCACACAGCCTCTATCGATTTATCATCATCTGGAATCGCCGCCGCCGCTGCCGCCGCCGGATGTTGCGTGCTAGCACCGAACAAAACGAATCTATTATGTGTGAAAATTATTAACTTCCCTTAATACTGACATCAACCCTCAATAAGTGGATGCTTTGCATTAATTATTTAACTGAGAGAGTGATCAATAGGACCTCATTATTAGCTTCTATACTTAGTTCCTTGTCGCGTCTATTGTTCTATGAGCTATAAATGCATTCAAATTAAACATTAATTAATCGCTATTGGATTTTTAATTACCGTTTTGTTATTAATTATTTATTGGGGAATTTATTTTGCTCTAATTCTTATGGCAAAGCAACCATCATATTTGCAACTAAAAACTAATCTCTTTTTTAAGTATTTCTTGTCTTTAAAATATTTTTTTAAACATTTTTTTAAATTTACATTGATAGAATATTTAATGCAGTTTTTATAAACGTTAAATTTATGCAAAACTACCATTTGGTTCTGAAGTTATAAACAAAAGCTCACTGACTTAACGAAACTGTAGTAGAAGTGAGCTTTTTCTCATAACTGAAAAACGAAGCTTTGTATTTAAATAAAGTTTATAGTTTCATAAAGAGGATTAAATTTGCATTAAGATATTGCACAATAAGAATGCTATCACTTGATTTTTAGATTATAATTAATGAATTATTTTTAAAACAATAAAAATTGGCAGTCGTTTTTGTACAAGAAGAAACAAGTGCTGTTTTCAAAGCTTCAGAGAATTTTACAATACTTTTTTTCAGTAGTATTACTAAAAGGGTTTCTTTAAGATTATTTTTTCAGAAAAAGAAATGAAATTACTTTTCTGAGTTTGCTAAAAATAATACATTTTCTCAAAATGGCCTGAAATGTTGTCCCGGGGAGTTTTTTGTAACTCGGGTGATAAAAACATATATATAAAATTAAATTAACTTTTTAGTGTTAGATTATTAAATTCTCCTTCTTTTGATATAAAGCACTATGGATTTGCAAAGTTTTTCAAGGGAAAAAAAGTGAAATTTTAATTTGAAAGCAGGTTTCATTTTTTATAAGTTAGTTTACAACTTGTCCGCAAATGCGCATTAAGCGCTTGCGTCGTTTTTTGATGTTTAAAAACTTTTAAATGATAAAAATAAATTATTTCAAACATAAATTATATTTAAATATACTAACCAGCATCTTTAAAAGGATATCATTCATCCCTAGAAGAGGCTTTTTTTACAATTAATGTTTTTTTTATGCCCAAAAAATGATTTTAAAAGCATCACATTAAAAAAAAAAACGTAAATCATCTTAAATAATTTAAATTTCATGTTTAGAAATGAATCTAATATGCATGATGAATAATTAACCAAATTTTATTTAAAAAAAATACCAAACTTCCATAAAAGGACAAATTTCTTCCTTAAAAGTGCTGAAAAAAAAAAAAAATTGGAAAAAAAAAATTAATAAATATAGTGATTTTATCAAATTTTTTTACTAAAAGGAAAAAACGCATAATATACAATATGTGAAGAGTACTTAACGAAAACTATTTAACTACAAACAACACAACATTTATATTTTTTCTAATATAATCATTCAGTACAAATTCATTTATTCAATTAGTCATGCGCTCCTGGCAAACGCAGAAAGTGTCCACCACAGAAAAAAAATTATATAAAAGAAACACGGAACTAGTAATTCGAGCGTAGGAAAAAAATCAATTACTATTTCCCGGAAACGAAAAAATAATAAACAAATCACTGCAGTCCTTCTCAGCGTAAACATCTTTAACGTATGGCCAATTGGATGTTGTTCGGAAGTTCCAACAGTATATTGCTGATAACATTTCTTTTAAATCTACACAGGGACAAACATTATGAAAAACGGCACCTGTTTAGATTTCGCTTGATATTTTTTCTTTCTTTTAAACTAGTATCCTTCACTGGTTCGAAACAATGTCTTTCACGAAAATTTAATTTTGGTTATGTCGCGAAGTAATCGGAATTTACCTTACAAAAAGAAAAGTTTTTAATTCTTTTCCTCCTTCTTCTTCTGCTCTTCTTCGGTTGTTGACTGCTGTTGGTCTTGCTGTTGTTGGTTTCCACTGCTTTCACGTTCTGCTGCCATCTGCAAATAATAATCAATTTAATTACTGGGAAATTAATTTTAAAAAATAATTAAAAACATACCTTTTTGTACGCAATTTCGAATAATTTCAGTGATGACTGTTGCAATGAGCTAACTGTTTTGCGGATTTCCTCCGGTTCCATTTCGTCTTTTTTGGCCAACATTTCCCGCACTTTAGCCAATTCCTCTTTGAGTTTGTTGTACTAAAACCGGAAAAAAATTTATTTCATTTATTTGTACCAATAAAAATTTAGATTATTTTTACAAATAAAAATTTAGAAAAAAAAACTTACATCTTCTTGTGGAACTTGATCTTTGTACTCCTCCATTTTCGATTCTGTACTGTGAATGATACCCTCAGCTTCGTTAACAACTTCCACCCTCTCTTTCTTGATTTTATCAGCCTGTGCATATTGTTCGGCATTCTTCACCATATTTTCGATTTCGTCTTTGCTGAGACCACCGGAAGACTGAATTACAACTGCAACAGACAGAAAATACAAAATTTAAAAATTCAAACAAACAAAAACAAAACAAAAACATACTTTGTTGTTCCTTTCCTGTGCCTTTGTCTCTAGCAGAGACATGCACGATACCATTAGCATCGATATCAAAGGTGACTTCAATTTGGGGCACACCTCTTGGGGCTGGCGGAATGCCAACCAAAGTAAACTGACCCAACAGTTTATTATCGCCGGCCATTTCGCGCTCACCCTGATGCACTTTAATCTCTACCTGCGTCTGTCCATCGGCCGCAGTGGAAAACACCTGGCTCTTCTTGGTGGGAATGGTTGTGTTGCGACCGATGAGTCGCGTGAAGACTCCTCCGAGCGTTTCGATACCCAGAGAGAGCGGCGTCACGTCCAACAACAGTACATCGGTCACATCACCGGCAAGGACTCCTCCTTGGACGGCAGCACCGACCGCAACGGCTTCGTCCGGATTGACAGATCGGCTTGGCTGCTTGCCGAAGACTTCTTGCACTGTTGCTTGCACTTTTGGCATTCTGCTCATGCCACCAACCAGTATTACTTCTCCTACATCAGATTTAGTTACCTCAGCATCTGAAATTTTTTTTTTCATTATTATTGTTGAATTAAATTTACAAAGAAATAATTTTCTATTTTTAGATTTAAAATAAAATAAACCAAGTAGTAAAATTAGTACCTTTAAGGGCTTTCTGGCAAGGCTGGATGGTGCGTTTGATTAAATCAGCCACAAGACTCTCGAACTTAGCTCTGGTTAGTTTGAGATTCATGTGTTTGGGTCCAGCAGAATCCATTGTCAAATACGGTAAGTTGATATCTGTTTGCAGCGAAGATGACAATTCGATTTTGGCCTTCTCGGCGGCTTCCTTAAGTCTTTGCATAGCCATAGGATCTTTTGTTACGTCCAAGCCTTGTTCTTTTTTGAATTCTTGAACCAGATAGTTAACCAACACGTTGTCGAAGTCCTCACCGCCCAAGAAAGTGTCTCCATTAGTGGACTTCACTTCGAAAACACCTTTCTGGATTTCCAAAATGGAAATATCGAAGGTGCCGCCGCCCAAATCGTAAACTGCAATACTAAAACAACAAAAATTAATTAATTAATCAATAAAATAATTCTCAAGAACAAAAAATTACATTTTGTCTTCGGTTTTGTCCATTCCGTAAGCCAAAGCAGCTGCTGTGGGCTCGTTGATCACTCTGAGCACATTCAAGCCGGCAATTTGTCCGGCATCCTTCGTGGCCTGTCTTTGCGAATCGTTAAAATAGGCCGGAACAGTGACCACTGCATTCTTGGCTTTGGTATTTAAATATTGCTCAGCGGTCTCCTTCATTTTGATCAAAACAAAAGCTCCGATCTGACTCGGCGAATACATTTTTCCGTCTGTACCTTGGACCCAAGCATCTCCGTTTGACGCACGAACTATCTTATAAGACACGTTGTTCCTGCAACAAAATTAAACGGTTAAAACTTAAAATCAAATCCAAAGAACAATCCATTGGTAAATTACATGTCTTTTTTCACTTCAGCGTCCTCAAAACGTCTTCCAATAAGACGTTTGGTGGCATAAAACGTGTTAGCTGAATTGGTAACTGCTTGTCTTTTAGCCGGCATGCCAACTAAGCGTTCACCATCCTTGGTGAAGGCCACAATTGAAGGAGTTGTTCTGGAACCTTCTGAGTTCTCAATCACTTTGGCCTGCTTGCCTTCCATGACGGCCACACAGCTGTTGGTGGTACCCAGATCGATACCGATGACGGCCCCCTTGACTCCCTCGGATTTCTTGCGAATTTGGTCATACTTAGGATGCAAATATGAAGGCTGTGTCTGAAACAATATATTAGAAGTTTACAACAACCAATGACATTGCATCATTCAGCAAGCTGATCTTAATGGTAAACTAACAAAGTCCACAACGTTGGAAATCGGAGAAAATGCGTATTACATAACGCAACTTTAAAAGAAAAGCAATAAGAGCCGCTTGCGAGAAGAAACGTGCTACCTCTGACAAGGGTCCCAATTGACTTACCGTTCGCAGAAGCGAAAAATTGCGAATGTTATGGTTTCGCACACTGGCCTCCGTGCAGCTGACCACCTTACGACTCAAATTCCTCGCCGCTGACAACATTTTCCTGTTAATTTGCACAGAATTTCTTCGGAAAAGACTGCACCGCTTTTCACGTGTTACACACAAATGTTCTAGAAAAGAGCGACTGTCATATATCTAGTTTCATTGAATCAGTGCTACCAACTTAAAAGAAACCAAAAACGGCGGTTAATTCGAAAAAAACTTCTAGAATTCTCTAGAAATTATTCATTTTTGTGGCAAATAGTTTAAATTGATATCAATATAATTACTTTTTCAGAAATATAAAAGTAAATGTGTTGTTTTTAAGTGTTATTTTGTGATTATTAACAATTACGTAATGGTTGATTTGACTAACGCGGTATCTAAATGCACCAAGAGGGACCCAAATGTATCTGTTTCTCTCTTACAGATAGGCCTCAATCAAAGAAGTATTATAATAGCTTACACTATATAGAAGGAGTACCGTTTCGGATTTTTGTAGCCAGAGTCCCTCATTGCGAGACGCATAAGAGCCTCCTTACCGCACTCAAGCAACTTT
>JASKGO010003721.1:0-17921 GCA_030556065.1 Holobus sp. GC000080 | reverse complement strand
GTACATATAAACGTAATTGTTCCTCGTCAAGACGGTGGCTTCTTTCTACATTTATTTCATCCCCTTTGCCCGATCATCTACCCCGGCGGAGCACCGTAAAAAGTGCTCCGTTACAAATTATTGTTTTTTTGCTATGGCTAATAGTATTTTTGGAATAAATCATTAAAGAAATCGACTATTTTTATTTTTTTTCGGGATAATTCGGGAGTCAGGAGTCAAAACCGATTTTTGTAAAGGGATATAAGTTGAGTGCGAAATTCTACCCAATTAATCGAATCTCTATCTCTAAAACTATAGAAGTTACCCATATACGGATTGAGAAAATGGGCACCCTGTATAATACTTAGACACTGAATTTTACAAGTAACCGGAAGTCGACAATGCCTTCGAAAGTAGACCCAATAGGAGAAACGTTTCTTACAAAATCTTTTTTATTTTTAAAAAGGAATCGAAATATGATATAAAAATTGGGGTGTCCTATTTAAAGTACCAAAGTTGAAGTCAACTTCCGGTATAACCGGAAGTGGCCAAGTGCTGAAAATATTTTAAGTAAGTGGGGCTTTGGAGATAATTATGAAAGCAAGAAGAAAAAATGGCCTATGTCTAATAGTTCTCCCAAAACAGTTAACCGGTCAATTAAAAAAAAACAATCTGTATATTTCACATTACTTACTCCTTTAAATGTAAGGGATTTCTTTAAAAACAATAAATGTTCATATCCAAACCACCTCGAAATGAATACATTATCTGTTTGCGTTTTGCGACATTCCCGTCGAAATTGCGCTTGCAAAACCTTCCATTTTCGTTCTATATCGTCTCTATCTACATTTCCTCCGAGTTCTTCGGCAATTTGATCAAATGTTTTCGCTCTCTTTGTGCGACTCCGGTAGAACTTGTCCGTCGGATTCCACAAATGCGGATGGATTTTAATTAGTTCTATTAACTTAATGATTCTCTCTTCAGGCCAAAAACTAGGCATTTTTATCGAGTGAAATTCAGCAGCAAAATTATAAACTCTTAAAAAAGAGTACCAATTTTAAAGAGAAACTGTAGAGGCATTGAAAGAACCAATGTTCGCTGACATTGTTTCAGAACATCGGATCTTTAAGGTTATTTCTGAAGGCTTCAGTTCTCCGCTGAACAAATTTCCCGCAGCGAACATTTTACGGTTGTTCCACAACGGTGTTGCCCAACAGTTACAGAGGGAGCATCGGAACATGTTCGCTGAAACACTTTTCAACCTATTTAACTTCAGTGTTCACTAATGATTTTTCTATCTTTTCGTATAATTTGTATAATTAGTACCTTTATCTTTCTTAATATTTAATTACTGGTATGAGTTAGGATTGAATTGTTAGTAAAAACAAATATAAGATAAACTTATTCAATCAAATTAATTAAAATAAAAAAACATCACTTAAATAAATCAACAAACATATAAGGAAAGTTATTCTTTACTTAGCAGAAAATACAATTTTGTCCAAGCGAAACATTGCGAGTTTTGTTAACTACCCCTTTGTTGGTGGCCTAGAGTAAGGGCTGCAATTTTTGACGCAAGTAGCAACGAACATTAAGTGAACTATACCATGAGGAAAAACAAGCAAACTTTCAGCCGTCATTAGAATTGATTAACTAACAAATACATTTAGCAAACGCCAGTTATTAACAACTTCCTATAAACACAAGTTTGAAACAACCCTTCCAAAAAAAAACTCGAGCAAATTGTTGAAATAATTTACTCACAGCTTTCGCATATTTTAAGCACAACACTCAAACACAACATGGATAATATTTTTTAAAATATTTCAAAATAAATCCTGCTAAAAATAAATATGTAGGTGTAATTAAAAAGGGGAAACAATGTTTTTGTTTCTGAGGATTTAAGTTTTAACATTACCACTATAGAAATTATAAACAAAGAACCGTATTGCTTGAGAAAGGAATTTTCATTCTCCTTTGATTCCTTTCAATTTTATCTTTATTCTTTACTTTAGAGGTATTTGAGGCTGTGCATTATCGTTATCTATAGTACGTTATCTTTATTTTATAAGAAAGTTGAAGTTTGATTATTCCGTGGAAACCAAAATTTACTAAAAAAAACTTCAAAATATAAGAACTAAAAATAATGAATAAGTATTATAGGTGGGGTTTTCTATTTAATAATAGCCTCAGAATTAATTTAGTTAATTAAATAAATAAAAAAGATTTACCGTTTTAATAACGTTATTATAAGTTCTAAAAAATAACGCAGTAAAGAATAAACCACATCCTGAAAGCTGGGATTCCCTTTTAAATGCTTTTATAACAAAGAACCTAAATTACAGCTTTAAACATAGTAAACTGTTGTCTCTATTCTATTTACATTTTCTTATTATTTGAATGTCTTGCATTTTCACTGCGCACACTTTGTCAGCGCGCAAAAGTTACATGCCACACATAAATTTTAACGAAAAAAAAAAACGAATTTTCTAAATAAACTAAAATAAATGTTCCGAATAACCTATTTTGAAAAACGAAATAAATAAATATTTTTACTGAAACTTATAGTATCTACAGAAAAAAGCTACAGTTTAAAAATAGCACTGCAGTAATTTTAAATCGTGACTTCAGGGCATACAGTTTTTAAAGCACAGAAATTGTTTATTTGTTTAAAATGCAAAAACGGAAGTCTTTTAAAGCAAATATCCTTTAGGCATTGGCAGCAAGTTGAAAAATACGAAAGAAATACAGAATTTTGCTTTGCTTGACAGTTGATGACGTCACGTTCTATGCAATCTATCGATATGTGTTCCCATTGCAAAAGAAAGAAAAAAAGGAAAAAAGTGAAACGCGTAAAGCCTAAAATCCCCAGAAACCCGGCACTATATTGATTCCCATTCAGCGCTACTTCTTCTTCAGTTATAGGTACAGCTACGACATCAAATGGAAAATTCTCTCGGCAGCGGCGAATCCTCGATGCCACCAAGAAACTAATTACCGATCGAAATGCGCAAACTTGAGCGCTCCTCAAGCACAATGAGACCGCGAAGATTTTTCAACCCCCCGCGAGCGATATCTTAAGTGTTTGTTGAACAAACATTGATTCTATCGTAGTATAAGCAACCACCGAAAACGCGGCGGAGTGTTTGCATAGAAATTTTGTAACATGGCAATGATGTATGTACGAGTATGTGATCGGCATGTTTTCTAACAATATGACGAAAGAGCCGGGAGCAGAGCACAGAATCATTGCACTCACAAATATGGACACACATACGAAAGCACACCTTTCTCCTCTTGCAGAAAGTTAAACAATAACGGAGCGAGAATTTGAATGCCAGCAAGCTACTACATAGGTATTGCTTGCTTGCTTGCTGCAAATGCACGTATGAAAGCGAGATCAGCAAACAGCAAAACGGTAGGGACAACATATCTTTAGCGCGAAGAGACACAAAGGTGGATGATGGAAGTAGAAGCAGTGAGTATATAAGAGGCAATGTGAATGAGGCAAGGCTGAAATCGTGCGTTCAAACTTCTTCGAGTGAAAATGATTTTTTTAAAAGGCTCTTTGGCTCTGCTGCTCTTCGCGTTCCATACTGCTAAAGTTATAAATGCAATACCATTAAGTTCGGAGGCCGCTTCCGAAACGCAATCAAGCGGCAGACCGCAATATTATTTAGTACCGCAACATTACTTACAACAGCAAAATCAGCCCCAATATATAAGTGCGCCGCAACCGCAGACTTATCAAGCACCTCAAAGTACTGCCCCCAAGAATGCCGCTCCTACGTATAAGGTCGCTCAACTTCTGCTGCCCACAACTGTTGACAGACAGGTGAGATTTATTGTTTGAGCAGTTTTGTTCACTAGGAAAGTTTCTGTTCGATCAATAGGTTAATTTTTCGCCTTTTTTTTTGGTTTTGTTTTAAAGAGGGTTGCTTTTTTTCTGAGGAAAAATGTTGGGAAAATCAATGGGTTGAATGTAATGCTATGAAATAGGTATTTAAAATATGGCGTTTGCTGATATTTTTTATCTAAATAAATTTTTGCTTTTTCAATGCGGCCAGTGAACAATGGAAAAATTTGGGAATTTGGTTTGGGAAAATGCAGGCTTCAAAATTTATAAAAGCTGCTAAAAACGGATAATTGGAATTTAAAAAAAAAAATTTAGGAAGAATTGTTGCGGAAACAATGAAACTGATGAAGTAATATGAGAGAATAAAATATTACTTTTTTTTAAATATTATGTATTTGTTTGTTAATTAATAAATCTTTTCTGGTTTCTGCTTTTAATTTAATTAATAAGAAGTAAATTAAAACACAAGTTTCATTTCGTGTAACGTAACATAATACCTTACATTTAATGTTTATGCTGAGTTAATAATTATTATTTGTTTAATTTAATAATAATTGGATATTAATTACACAAATGTTAAAATTTTCAATGCAGACAATGAACACCGGAAAATTGGGGAATTTGCTGGTGGGAAAATAGGGACTGTATAATAAAATTTAATAAAATCTATTTCAAAAGAGAATAACTTATTTTATTGAAAGAAATAAAAAATTGTTTAAATGACAATAAAACCGATGAAGTAACAGATATAACAAAAAATGCGTTTTTTTTTACTAATTATTATTTGGGTAAAAAATTTACGTGGTTTTCGCTTGTAATTTAATTAATTTAAATTGTTGATTAAAATTTAATTATTTGTTCCATTTATTAATTAGGTACTAAATGCGAAAAATGGTAAATTTAATTTTATTACATGGTAAAATTCTAATTATAATAAATAAATAATATACATTAGAGGTCATCCATGTATTTTCCAATGAAAAAATTAATTAAAAATTACTTAATAAAGAAAATTTAATTTTTTTATGATATTTCACAAACGAAAAATCATAAAAGATTCTAATGAATAGATTTAATTGTTTCTTCATCCTTTAATGCAGCACTTGCAAGATCAGAAAAAAATCGCTATGTGCTCATATCGATCGTAAAAGTGGACTTTAACGATTTGTTTCTATAAATTTGATTAACAGCGTCAGTTTTATTAGCTATCTATAAAATTCATTTTACGATTTCCCATTTTATTTGATATGCTTTTCATGGACTATAACGTGTTTTAAAATTTGCCCTTAAAGTGGTCGCGCGGAATGTTCTTTTGGAATCGCATCAAGCCCCCGGAATTAATGATCCCAAGTCATTACGGGATTTTCACTTCATTTACTTGTCGTTTCCCTTTGATTCCACTTCATTTTAATATCACAAAAGTTTGATGTGGGTTTCAGTGCGGCCCTTCACATAAAGCGGAAATAATATGAATTTTAAATTTATATAAATTATACTATACATTTGAATTTGAATATTCGCACTGACAAATTAAATGCTTTACTTTCTATACGAGTTACGAGTACTTTGATTTTATATTAATTAACTAACCGCTTTTTTATTTTTATTTAATTGTGTCCACTTGTTTTACTAAATTGATTTTATTGAAACAATTTACCTGTTAGTTTACCAATTAGGAGGTTTGTGAAAGTTTTTTTAATTGTGTGTGAACAGATTAAAGAATTAGATTTTATAAATAATTGACAATTAAATGCGCCGAGTTGTTTTTTTTTTTTCGAGAAATTTTCACTGAATGTTATCTAAGTCTGGGAAACTTGCTATAAAAAAGACTTATTTTTTATTTAATTATTAACATTGTAATTTGGTTTCACCAACTTTTTATATATTTATTATTATTTTATTTTTTGAAGGAACTTTCCAGAGGTTAAGCAATTTTTCTTTGATGTCAATAATTAATTCTTCAAGAAACCAACAAGCTAGGAAAACATTTCCATAAATTACGGCTGCTGATTCTTTACCGAAACCAGACTTATAAATTATTTAAATATCCATTTCAAAGAATATTTTCTTTTAAATTCTAATTAATAAAATACTGAAGACATATATTTTACAAAAACGTTAGTTGAAAATTACAAATAAAAATTTGTTGCTGCTATTACAAATTTTGCTGTTTTATATTATTTTTACCAAAAAATACAATTAAAAAAAAAAACATGAATTCGTGATACCCAGCATACAAAAAGCTAAAATAAAATCAGATTGTAATATTTATTAAAGCTACATATAGGTAGATATTTTTTGGTAACAAGTGCAACTGTTAATTGAATTTCATTTTTCATTTTTGTTGCATGTCAAAATTGAATTTGCAAATCAATGCATCGTAAAATATTGCATAACGATAATCATAAAGTGAGAACTTTAAAACTATTTCGCAATCCTAAAATCTCATTAAATATTAAAAAAAAAAAACGGAATGTAATAACAACTTAAAGCTATCCCATTTGATTTACTTTTCTAAAAAAAAAAAAAAAAAAAAAAAAAAAAAAGGAGAAATAATCAAACGAATTTCCCGAATGCGCTTCAGTTTGCAAGTGAAAACTTTTTGCAGGTCGCAAAAGCAGCCCAGCAAGTGGCAGGTCCTCAATACGCGCAGGAAATTCAATACTTGCAACAGCAGGGCTTAGCCAACGAGGCTGTGTCGACGGCTCAAAGAAGAGCTCAAGCTATCTACAGACGAGCCCAGCAGCAGGCACAGCAACAGGCCCAACAGCATCAGCAACACCAGCAGCAGCAATATCTATCCGAAGTGTCACCGAAAACAACGCAATACCAATACGTTCAGCAGACTCCTGTCGAACGGCAGCCACAACCGCAACAGCAGCAATATCAGATTCAATATGAGGCGGCATACCATCAGCCCACTTATGTGTCGCGAGCTCCAGCCGCGCACTACAAATCGAGGCCCGCCTTGGAACAAAAGCAAAAACAGCAATCCGAAGAGGAACCCGAAGAGGAACACGATGTAAGACCTTTAGACGATTAATCATTTTCAAACGAAACACAAATTGAATTAAAACGTTATTTGAAATTTAATAATTAGATTGGCATTTGTTGAAGCCGAAGAGTCGAAAGTCTAAATGAATTAATTCGGTTAATGGCTCAATAAGAAACTTGGAGAGTTGTTCTCTTTCGCATCGATTGACTTTCTTCGGTTCGCATTTGGCTTATGTACTCGTATGTTTGTGTGTGCGTGTGTGTGTGCCTGTGGAAATTTTCACGTTGCTGTCGATCGTTTATTTTTTTCTTTTTTTTTCTTTCTTTTTCTATTTCGCATTCGTGAGTGCGTACAGACGAGCTAACGAGACTTTAATTATATCGATCGCGGATGGATTTTCTTGAAATTGAAATTCTCGCCTTCGCAGGTAGTACTGTATAGTAAAGTGATTGATTTATTATTTGCACCGGGTTCGCTCTCCTATATTAAGTAATTTTAATTGTCGGAAATGAATTTCTAAACGAACCGATTTCGTGCCACCAATAATATGAATGATAATTAAAAGCGATGCCTTATAGTTCGTTGGGTCGGGGCGCGACGAATAATTCTCTTCGGAAGAAGTTGAGTAAGAGTAGGAAGTAGGTGAAAGTAAGTTGTAATATTAAAAGCGGATGTTGAATACATTTCCTATCTCACATATTATTTTAGACGCGCTCGTATATTATTTGCAAAACGGAAATATACCGCTTTCAAGATTTTGTCTTTAATTTTCTGACTCTCATTTCAACAATACAGGGTACTTTTTTCATATTTAGTTTGGAAATAGAGAATTGGTTAAGTGAGAAACTGATAATTGATATTTATTAGCAGTTAATTTTAAGAAAAAGCTTTTAGAAAATAAAGTTACAATATTTTTTCAAAATAGCTATAATTAAATTGAATTTTATAATAATTTATCAAAAAACTTGCTTGATTTTTGAAATAAACCAATTTTTGTTGTTGTTGGAAACTCAAAGAAAGTTTATATTTTTCTGACTTAACGGTTTATCAATTTGATCGTTTATCATTATTGGTGGACACAAAAAATTGAGAAAATAATGGTTTTTTTTTTAGAAAAATAAATAAGCTTTAAATTTTTAAATTATAAAATGATAAATAAAACAAATTCAAACAACTTTTGTAATTTTTATCGTAGGGTGCCGTGTGTGAAGTCATTTTCGAAAGAAGAAGCGCCGTTATAAATATAACAGTTACCATGATCAGTTTCATTAATCATTTTTTTAGGTTTACCGATCATAATAAAAAAAATAAAAAAATGAACGTTGAATTCAGAAAAAAATAAAACTTATTCAATAATTACAAAGCAACTATGGTTTCCAATAAAAAGAAAAAGTTTATTTTTTATCTCAAAATTGTAAAAAAAAAACTAAAAGTTCATTTTCATCTTAAAAATGTAAAAAAAGAAAAACTAAAAGTTCATTTTTTACCTCAAAAATATAAAAAATGAAAAGCTACGAAAATTTTGATAAATTAATCTAATTCTATTTAAAAATATCTTATTAGATCAATTGTCATTTTTTTTTCTTATCTCAAAATATTTTTCATTTTCAAAAATGTGTTTCCTCAAAAATTTATAAAAATTGACGATTTTAGTTTTTTCCAGAAATTTCAAAAACTAAAAAACACATCTAAAATATAATTTTGATTTTGCGATTAGATTATTTAAGTTGAGAATTAAATTCTGCACACCTTTTGCCATTTAATCGGTTTTTTTAATCTTCAATATTAATCAAATTTGCCATACAAAAGCAAATTTATTTCAGACACCCCGTATATTATACATTATTTTCCAAAAGCGGCGGCGCGCCGTTTTACTCGAGAACTTGTTTCATTTTACTTATGTTAATATTAGCTCTTATTGTGTGTTGAAATTAATTCCATATGTCATGCGATTATATCACGATCCGTATCACTTTCAAATTAACAATCTGAGATCATTCTTTCTTATTATTGTATGTTGTTTCATATGTACGAGTATGTGTACTATAGTTAAGTGTGTGGAAAAAACGTCGAGGAGATACGGGTACTTTCTTTCACTTTCACAAACAATAAAATGGAGCGTTTTTCATAGATATGAGTAGTAGTATACTTGAAAACACATTCTACAACATTAAAGAGATATTAATGATAAATTATATGGCATTATCTGCATGAATCAATTACGCAGAATGAGTCTACATATCAATTCGGATTCGACGTGAAAGACGACTTGTACACCAACTACCAGAACAGGAAGGAGCAGCGCGAAGGCGGCAAAATATCCGGAAGTTACTCGGTCGTCGACTCGGACGGATTCATTCGAACTGTAACTTATACGGCGGATCCCAAGGAAGGATTCAAAGCCGAGGTAATATATTAATTAATTAACTTTGTTTCGATTCGGTGCGATTTACTCTTTTCGATTCGGATTGTGTGCAGGTCGTGCGCAAACCCACGGACATTGTGGTGAAAATCCCGAAGCCGAAAGAACAACCGGAAGAGCACCAATACGTTCACGTAAGTCAATTAAAGCGTTTTAATTCGTTTTATCTGTAGCCGGAGCTCGATTCGGTGTTTATTCTAGACCATCCAAAACAATCCGGAATATCAGCAACAGCAAGTGTACGCGCATCAGCCAAAGTACCACAGTTCCGCTGCGGCAAAAGAGAAAATAGTTTATCGATACCAGTAAATAGGTAAATTGCATATCCCTAAAGTTGTGCGTTTTTGTTTTCGAACGGAAACAAATGCATTTTTATTTATTTCTGTAGTTTTCCATGAGAGTCTAGCTAGGTATATGTTCATATGTATATGTGTATATTGTTTCAGCCAAAAATATACTTTGCAACTTTATTATTGTAATAGATAAATAAAGTAATGTCTGTAAGGAAAAAGTTTGTTGTTGAAATTTTCGTCTGGAGAATTAAGAGTTTTTTTTTTTTTTGTTGCTGTTGTGTTTTTCCGGTTTTCGTTGCAAGCACGAGACGGGGGTCGAACAAAGAAGGAGTAAAAGCATCTTAAAGCTCCGGATTCTTTTTTATATCTATTTATCGACACGGCAGAAAAAGGTTCTCGCTTTGCTCTGCCGTTGCTGTTGTTGTTGCTGCGACAAAATTGGTGTTTGCGAAATCCCCAGCATCATTCAAATTGAATGTGTCACATTCGGACGGTTTAGCTTTATAATGGGCTTTAAATTCTCTCACACTCGCCACGCTGACTCGATTTATTAAATATTTTATGCACATACATATATACTCTCGTACAATATTGTATAAGTATATAATGTATTCGTACATACGATATTAGATGTAACCGCCGGGGCAACGGGTGCAGTATGGTCGGAATAAATGTTGGTTTAAATGAGTAGAGACACACACAGGAATTTTAGTCGAGCCGGGGCCATTTATTTTCGTTTAGAGTGCAGCCGGAGGGTAGAATAACACTCCATACGTATATAAAACGCGAGTAGCTATACTACGGCATAGAATGCGGAGGCGGCGGCGGCGGCGGCTGCGGTGGTGAAAGTGGAAAAAGAGCCACTATGAGACGCAGTGTCTCATCTAATAGTTTACTGCCTAAAGAGAAACTTTAGCAGCGATAGAGTTAAGGGAACACGAGAACATAATCGGCTTTCAGGGGAATGGCTCTTCTACATTGCATCTACAGAATACCACTCATAAGTAATAGTAAACCGCCACTACTCACCCTTTAAGATCCAGCCAGATCCAGTAAAGGCCCGGCCCGGCCCGGGTATGTGTATCGAGAGTGTTCTGCTCTTCGGACGGACTAACGTACGCACGGATGGACAGGCGGCCGGAAAACAACCAACTTCTCTCGGAACGTCGGAAAAGCGTTTTAAGCTCGCTATACGAGCTGCAAGCTCCTAGCTCCGAATAACGGAGAAGCGAAGCTTGTGTTTTCGTGTTTGCAAGTCATTTATTTCGTTTAAGCTTGACCTTTCGATCTCTTGCTCTCTATTTGATTTTAATTTCTATTATGGTACTTGTGTGCCATTTTGCTCCACTTTATTGCAACAATGAAAACTCTTCAATTTTTAGTTTTTTTTTTTTAGATAACATCAGAATCATTGGCCTATCCCAATATACCAACATTTAAATTGTTCTTCTTCCTTATAAAGTTAAGTTATAAATAGTTAGATTACATTTTATAAATTCAAAAATAATCATTGCTATAACTTAAAGATCTTTTCTCTTCCGTTGTTTATTTATTTATTTCATCATTTATTTTTACTACTTTATAAACAATTATCTTTAACTACGGTTTTTTATCGTTCATTTTTAATTTTACCAATGCTTTCCAATTTTTATTTGTTTCCTAAAGTTTCCTTGTAAATTTGTTTCATCAAATTTGCCATCAAATTGTTTTCCAAATTTTCTCTTTCATCTCTCCATTTTTTTCAATAAAGTAAAATGTGTGCAATTTCTTTTCTCATAGTGTACCATAAAACATTACTCCTTCAATTCCCAAATTATGGTATAGGTTTCTGTTTTTATTTTGTTCCAAATTTCATATTTTTTACATTACTATTTTGAAAGTAAATAATTTAACTTTATTTGAAGTAAGAATTGTAAAAATGCGTCGCATCCAAGTCAGTTTCTTGGTTTTTCGGTGCCTTCTCTCATATACACCACTATTTCAATTTATTTTATCTCCCATCTTTTCTTTATTCTTGACGGGTGTGATTTTGATTTTAAGATTTTTTTCTCATTTTTAACTAATTATGATAAACTGTTTAAATTTGTTTTGAATACAGATTGCTACTTAAATATTAGATTTAGCATTGTTAATCAAGCTGGAATGATTAAAACCCTTTAAGTTTATTTATCTTCGTGGATTAAAGATTTTTATAGAAATGTATGCCATAATTTGGAACAGAGTATTATCATTCTGAATAATTAGTACAAATCACATTTTTATTTAATAATTGTTTCTAAATCTAAATTAATAATTCTCAATAAATCTAATTAAAAAAATAAAAATCTAACAAGTTAAATAAGTTTAAAAATGTGTTATTTGAAAAAAATTTGAAAAAAAAATAAAAAGCTCAGTTTTATAATTCATGCAAAAATTTTCATCGAAACGAAACAAATTAAATAGAAAATTTTCAACGGCAACGCAAAGCATTCTTAATTAGTCTCAATTAAAAGTTAGATTACTTTAATAAGTTTCTACTTCAAACGGTGTTGCAGAAAAACCGTGTATAATCCCTTTTTCCCTCTTCTTTTACGTTTTTTTTTTCATTAAGAAACGAAACTTCGGTAACATGAATCAAGTAATAATAAAAGTTAGCGAAAAATTAAATTATCCAAGCTCGATTAATATCGATTTTAAATTAATTTAATAAACACGACTACACTTATGTATAAATGTTACAAAAAAAAAAGTTTAATGAAATTAAGGAAGCACCTCAAATGTTGCTGCCACATTAAAGTAAATTGAAGGAATGTGCTGGTTAATTAAACATGTCGACTGAATTCGCAAATGTTATGTCAACTGCGGAATTCATGTTCTCCAACTAACATTATTCAAACGGTTTGAAACAGAAATATCGTATAAAGACATTGCCTGTAGGTATAGACTATAAATGCCATGGTATTAAAAAGTGGAAATGCATGGATTGGATTTCCTGTTTGCTGACGAGATGGTCAACACGTTTACTATGTCATTCGAAATGAGTCTACACTTTGATTGATCGCTGCGACAGTTTTCAAACATTTAAATTAACTGCCGATAAAAGAATACTTCATATATGGTTTAACACTGGTTACGCCTGGGGTAATCCTGAAGTTCGTATCAATTTTATAGCTTACATTATAAGGAATTTATTATAAGAACCGAATAATTCGCTCTTAACTAAAGCTTTTTATTTTTATTAGGCTTAGACTACTTTTTAACATTTGTAAACTATGTTATCTCTATTAAGTATTTTTATTGTAATGTCACTTCCAATTTTTTAAGTTTAAAGAACCGAAAATTTATTGTATTAAATGGTACTAAACAATAAAAAATGTAACTGACTTGAAAAAATATGTATAACAATTTAACATTGTAGAAAAGTCCCTTTCTTTTGCATGACATGCAACCTCTGGATAACCATCTGCATATAGCCATGTGAATTTTAATAAACTGCTTCTGTTCATATTGTGCTAACTTCTATACAAAATTGTTAGAGTGAATTTAAAACAAGCGAAATTGGTTTTGAACAGAACATGTACGAAACTGTTCACGCGGAGAAAAATCCGTTTAGAGTTTAAAGTTGATGATAACCATTTTATAGTTATGGATACACTAACTACTGCAATTATTATTAAACTGAATTAATATGATGGTGATGAAAATAACAATTTTACCATTATTTTTAACAGTTTTAACACGCTTTTAATAGAGAAATTTACGACAATGTAAATGTGATATCTACATATGTTTAATATAATCTGGCGTTATTCATAAACTATTGTTATGAAATCGCAAATCATAAAAAATAAAAAATAAAAAAAAAACCTTTTACATAATTCATAACTTTTTATTTATATATTAATTTTTAAATCATATTATATAAAATAAAATTGTCATAGCTTTTTAACTACTATCACAACAAAACTTTTCTTAAAATTTTCCTGCTTTTTTTCGACCATTTATTAAGTTAGACTGTTAGAGCATTGAATTATATTGAACATGTAAAATATCATTCCTTAGATATTTGCAGAATACTTCCTCTGTGATGTTCCAATAAATCTTTTTCAGAATAAATCGTTTTCTGTTTTTTTCTTCTACTTTTTTATATAAATTACATTGAGTAATAAGTAACAACAAAGTGGTCTAGACTCCGGATGTTAAATCGGTATATTGAGTAATTGATGAACCGCAATTTGGAACTCTTTCCTTACAATTGAATGAATCTTTTACCTTTAAAATTCGAATATTTGTCATCATTTAACTATAGTTAAAAAAATATCTTTTGAAAACTTTAATTTAAAATGATCTAATTTCAGTAATAATTATTTCCAGCGGTAAATTCATTTTTAGAAAGTTAAAATTGTTTAAAAATCGGCAGGTTTAATTATTTTTTCTATCAAGATTTAAAAATCAACATGTTTTAATTTCTTTGTTCTTCTGAGGTAATCCAGAAACTAGAAGAAAAATCCAATTTTTTTAACAGTAATTTTTGAAATGTGAAATTATACATCTAGTCTATTTAGTAAATTGCAATCATTATTATTAATCGGTATATTGAGTAATTGATATATCGCAATTTGGTACTTTTTCCTTTAAATTGAAAGAATCTTTTAACTTTACAATTCGAAATTTTGCCATTATTGGTTCAAAAAATATATTTTGAAAGTTTTAATTTAAAATATTTTGATTGGAATAATTATTATTTTCTGTTTTAATTTAATTTTTAGAAAGTTATAATTAAAAAAAAATTGGGATGTTTTAGATTGTTTTTCAGTAAAGATTTAAAAATCGATATGTTTAAAATTTTTTGCTCTTCCAAGGTAGGTAATCCAGAAACTAGAAGAAAAATCAAATTTTTTGAACAAGATTTTTTGAAAGTGCAATTGTACTTCTCTATATCAATTTACTAAATCGTTAGCATCATTATTAATATATAAACCTATTAACAAAAGACATCCTTGCCAATCACTCTATTTGGACTCCCTGTAGCTTCTACATCTAGTACAAAACACCCGCAAAAAATCGTATAATCACTCAGAACTGAAACCGTAACAAAGTTAGCAGTTCGAAACCCGATGGAATGGACTTGTAATGTCATTTGTAACCGTTTTAAGATTTATTGCGTGAAAAAGTCATTTAACAGCTTGTACGTATACATACTCGTACATAGTATAACATCGAGGGCGATATTTTCATTAAAGAAGAAAAAAGAAAGACGATTTTGGAAAGGAAATTTTCGCATCAGAGGGCTAAACAATAAGTAGTTTAGAGAGGCGAGGATCATCGTCCAAAAATGAAATGACTTTGTAAGAAATGCGACGTTCTTAAGCCCGGCACTCATTATTACATTATTTTGCAGGAAATATGCTGCTGCCGCCGTTGCCGCCGTTGCCGCCGCCGCCGCTGTTGCAGAAAGAAAACCATAGTAGATGTAAGATGATCCACAATATATGTATACATATATATAACACTAGACATTAGAGAGATACGCCATGTATATACTGGGTACTTATATGTGTTAGTATATAGCACCCGAACCCTCCGGCAGCTCGTAAAAAGTCAATTTATAAGATGAAATATTTGAGACGCACAACTGATGTCCAAAACACGAACGAGACATATCATGTTGATGTTGATGCTGCTCCGTTGGAAAATAACCACTTTCGAATAATGAAAAGTGCAAAATGCAGGCAACGGGCAGGAGCGGTGGATGCGTGCGTATCCCTGGACCGAGGGGGTTGCTTGCTGGTTACGCTTCCTCGCATTATCCTTGCTCGGTATTATCCATATGTGTGTCGGAGGCGGCGACGCCAACGCATGCGCCTCCATCCCAACTACAAATGCAGGCGATTCCTATTAAATTCCAATCGTCGGTCAGGACTCTTATATAGCAATTGCGAGCATCTGCCTCCTTCAGTGCAGTCCTGGCTGGCGTCGACGTAGGGCTGCTGCTCGCAACCCCCCGACAGATACATTGCTGATTCACGCAACGTGGTGTTTCGAACGCTGCGCACAGATAACTCAAAAGCCCACGAATAATTAATATGTAAACAGAGTAGTAAAATGTGCGAGCGAAATGCACACGCATAATACGTTTCTGGAAATTTAAACAAAAAAGTAATAAATCGCGCGAAAAACAGTCGTATAGTGAGAGAGGAGAGAATAATAACATACATGGAATTTTTATGGGGTGCAAGGTAAGCTGCGAATTTATTATTTCCGAAAGTTCCGTCTCATGATGCACACTGTACTTAGTAGTCCTACATACGAACAGTAACTTTTGTTGATTGTAGTAGAGTGTAGATAACTCAACTCGAAGCTAATGGACTATGTAATAGCACCTCAATTTTGTTTGGAATGATTAATGAACCCCTATATGTATTCTCGTGTTTCTGGTGCCGGTGATTGCTCGCCTGATATAAATTTCCCGCAATATTTTATGCGTATGGAGGTGTATTGAAAAATATTGCCTTGCTAATTTGTCTCCCCTTGTTTGCGCTTGCAAAGGAAACCAAAACAAACAAAAAACAAACAAAAACACAAACCAAAAAAAAAAGAGAAGAAGCGAAATGAGATGTGCGGCTTTTAAGCCAATTCGCGAAATGTAATATCTATTTGTTTTGAATTCCCGTCCCCAAAGTTAAATGAAGCAATTGAAAAATATATTTTCGTTAAATCACATTTTCATTATCTTGAGAGCGAATTCGAATCCGCTCCCGTTTCTTTGAGGGCTCCTTTCTTTCTTTTAATGCTCTCTTCTCATCCCCTAAAGTTGCAATGTTTCGCTTCGGCTGGATTAGTAAACGACACTTTGACTTCTTTACTTCTTTTTATCAGTATGTATTGAAAAGCTTTTCAATAATTTGCCGGCGTTCGCTTTTCTTCTACTCTTCTCCCGTTTTTTTTTTTGCTTATTGTATTAATGCAATTAACTTGTTAACTACATATACCCACAGCATTCTGTATGCAAGCAGAATAAAAACGGAATCTCCATTTAAATTCATATTCAGATTAGGAACGATCTAATTACGAATGTTGTTTCCCGGTGCAGTAGACCGAAAAATTGATATTTGAATTTTTTGCGACGAGAATTTACATTTTTCGTGCCGGCGCTTCTCGTAAATCAATTTTTTTTTTTTGCTATCAATATTCAAATGCAGCCACTGATACTGATTATTATTATTTTTTATTCTATTTTCATATTTTAATATCTATATGATAATGTAAAGCCGGAATTTGATTTTAATTTTCGTTACTTTTTTTTCCTTGGCTTCGGTAATAAGTTAATTCGTTAAAAGCGGAAATAAGTTTTTAATTTTTAAGTGATTTTCAAAGCTTAAATCATTTGATTATCAAAGTGATAATTAAAGAAAGGAGAATGAAAATTTTTTGTTCTGTAAAAATGGTACAAATGCATTTTTGGAGAGCTTTATCAATAAAATGTCAAAGCGTATTGTTTACAAATTTATTTATTTTATGACACTCAATTAAAAATAAAGTAATGTTAAAATTCACTTGCATGCCTTGCATGTGACGAACAATATTAAAATTCTATTAAAAAAAATTAATTAATAAAACTACGGAGTTAACAAAATTTTGGATCCAATATTTATTTATTTCCAATACAATACAGGGTGTCCATTTTATACCGTAGGGCATTTGTTATGGGAAAATGGAAAGAGATGTCAATTTTATTTTTTCGGCAATCGCAGTTGGGGCAAATTTCTAGATCCTCTAAAATAGTCTCCACTTCCGGCCACTTCCGGTTATACCGGAAGTTGACATCAACTTTGATATTTTAAATAGGACACCCCAATTTTTTTTATCATATTTCCATTTCTTTTTAAAAATAAAAAAGATTTTGTATAAAAAGTTTTCTCCTATTGGGTCTACTTTCGAATGTATTGCCGATTTCCCGTTACATTTGTATTACTTAATTATTACTATGATATGTACGTTTACATTAAATTAAAAAAAAAATCTATAAATTGCACTGGGTGTTCGAGAAAAAATCTCAAAAAATATAATTTTAAATTCAAAATAACTCAAATTTTTCAAATGGAACTATACATTTTGTATTCTGTATTATTATTTGGCGTAAAAATACCTTCAAGAAAAGTTATATTTGCTAATTATCCGATGAATATTCTTTAAGTTATTTCCAGAAAACTAAATTCCCATGTGATATTATGGGAGTACGTTGCTATGGCGCAGTGGTGACGTCATCTTTTGCAATACGAACTAATGGAGATTTCGTTTCTTTGGAATAACTCAAAAAGTAATCATCGTAGACTTATCAAATAAAACTTTTCTTATAGGTTTTATTACGTCAAATAATTATATTAAATCAAAAAT
>JASKGO010003718.1:0-43248 GCA_030556065.1 Holobus sp. GC000080 | reverse complement strand
TTATCCTTTTTCCACACTTCACTGGAAGTGGAAAAAGGATCACTTTACTTTCAGCTATTTAAAAACACAAACTGTTTTCAATAATAATGATCTTTATTATTTAACTATTTTGCAATTAACTGTCAATACAATTTACAAAAATTACTTCCAGTGAAGTGTGGAAAAAGGATAACTTTACTTTACTTCACTTTGAGGAATAAAAATAAAGGTAATTAATTCTTTTCACAATAAAAATTAAATTCTTCTTTTTATTATAAGAAAGTAAATTGTTTTTAATCCTTAAAATCAAAGCTCGAAGTGAAAGCAAAGTAAAGTAATCCTTTTTCCACACTTCACTGGAAGTGGAAAAAGGATCACTTTACTTTCAGCTATTTAAAAGCGGCTTTTGTAAATTGAATTGACATTTAATTACAAAAAAAGTTAAATAATAAAGGTATTATTATTGAAAACAGTTTTTTTTTAAATAGCTGAAAGTAAAGTAATCCTTTTTCCACTTCCAGTGAAATGAGGAAAATGGATAACTTTACTTTATTTTCACTTTGACCAATGATCTTTTTTACAAATTATAAATAATCTAATAAAACATTTAATATTTATAATAAATGTATATTAAAAAAGTAAAATTTCGTTAATTGTAAATTATTTTGCACATTTTTTAAATATTACAATATAGTAAGTGTCATATGCAATCAATAAATTTAAAAGCAAATTTGAAATTTCGAAATTACGAAAAAACTTATCCTATAAACGGTCATCAGACTAATTACATCGGATTTAATTGCTGCCTACATAGATGGGCAATGTGTAATCACTTTATATCTCGTTAATTGATCAGCGTTTTGGTTGTCATATGTGTGGCGGCGCCGGGCTGCGACTGCAATCGCTACGTATAGAATACAGATAGAGATATGATGTTCGCAGAGTTCGCGCACTGGACTATAATCACATAACTGTCCATCCGCTGGCCATTTGGGCCCAAAATGCCATCGATCGCATACACGCACACGGACACGGAAATATTACAAACTATAGGTACCATATAGCAATCGTTGCGTTGCTCGTAAACTAAATATAATATGATATACGCAGAGCGTAACAGCAAAACACAATTTTGTTGTCCTTTTGTACAAAAGTAAAGTGCCCAAAGTGCATAATAATACCATAATCAATCAATCAATCCATCAATCAATTACCGATAGAGCCCATTGTGCAAATAATATGCAAATCAGCTTGCCGTATACTATAGCAGCTACTACGGCAAATGGCAGTCCTTAAAGGACGAAACTGTTTCATTCATTTTATTCTGCTTCGACTGTAGCTACTGACTACGGATTGAATACGTAGAGGAAGAAGAAAAGGGAAGCGAATTGGGAAGTAGCTGATTTGCATAATTTGTGTCAACCTTAATAAATCGCCAATTATCCTATCCGGCTCTGTTCCATTTGCTCGTTATTTGCTTTTAATCAATCAATTCAATTAATCAATAGAATACACATTACATTTGCATCAGCTGAGCATTATTTCTTTTTTTTTTTTAATTAATTTATTAGTAAAATCTAAAATTTATTAGTTAAATAAATAAAAAGAAAAAGGGGAAAGAAGCAAAAGACAATAAATTTCAATCGTTGGTTATGTTGATTGTTAAGTACTTATTTTATGGTATGGCTTTCATACTCTTCTTTAAATGCTCTAAGGGTAATTGTCTTTTGTCTCTTTTAATGTATACAATTTAAAAGTTATCAAGTTTAATAATAAGTTTCAATAAGTCCGTTAGTTCAATGACTTTCTTTTTTTTCTGTTTTTTTTTTTCTTTCTTTTTAATGAATGCATTATTTGTATTGATTTTTAATTTTTCATAGTCATCGGTTTTTTGTTTTTTAAGCGTTATTAAAAAATTAAAAAATAACATTCGTGTTTATAACCAATTACCATCGATTATTTAATTTATGTTTGAATTACTAATTTGATTTCCGCTGTTGGTCTCTGTAATAATTGACAATGCGGGAAATTTTCATAATTAATTACTTTGATTTGCGGTGCCTTAATTAGGATTCAAAAATTTCTCTTTTAATGAGTTGAAAATTTAAATTTTAATTGCCGTTTAGTTGGAAATTAACTTTATTTTTTTATATAAAGCCTAATGAAATTTAAAATTTATTTTTATCTAACGAATTGATTGGTTTTTAATGAATTATTTATTTATTTAATAATGCTTTAAAAATGTTTCCTGAATAATATATCTTTCATATAAATAATTAATTTATATTTTATATGCATTTGATTTTACTATATTATTGTTTGTAAGGATGCTGATGGCTGATTTGAATTCATTAAATGCGTTATCTCTTCGATAAATTATTATTATTTATTCGACACAGTATACGTAATCTTAATGTTTTGACACATAATTAAGTTGTTTCCAATGGTTAATCCGATTGATTATGCACTGTTAATGATTTCGTTCGTTTTCACTTACTGCTTATTGCCTCTGCTTTGCATTGGCTTTGCCTTGCTTCGCTTTGCTTCACAGTATATCTGTGGTATTAGGTGTAGAGCTAATGATTAATGGATGATGTCATTTTCGGTAACAGTTTTCTGGATTATTAATTGCTTTACAGTTCAGTTCATTAAGCTATCTGGCGTACATCATAGTTTTTCATGTAAATTAATTGATTTTATCTCGAAATTTCAATTTTTCCCTGTTCAAAAGTAATTAATTACGATTAATACTAAGTTTTTAATTAAAAAACATTTCTCTATTTTATGTAGAATTAATTATCAAAAGATAAATTAAATTTGAATCTTTAATAATTATATTTAATTAGAAATATGGTTAAATGTTATTGTCAAGGATTCAATGTGAAATAAAGTAAAGTTATCCTTTTTCCACACTTCACTGGAAGTGGAAAAAGGATCACTTTACTTTCAGCTATTCCAAAAAGACTTTTGCAAATTTTAATAATATTTAATTGCCAAAAATGTTAAATAATAAAGATCATTATTATTGAAAACAGTTTGTGTTTTTAAATAGCTGAAAGTAAAGTGATCCTTTTTCCACTTCCAGTGAAGTGGGGAAAAAGGATAACTTTACTTTACTTCACTTCGACAATCAACTTTATTTTTAATAACAATTATAATATTAAAAGAATATTAATTTAAATAAATTACTTTCTTTTATTTTACTGAAAAGTAATGATAATAGAAGATATGTTCAATTAAACTGTATAAATTGATTTCATATCTTTAATTAAAAAATAATAATTTGTAAAATTTATCTAAAAAAATAGAAAAAGAAAAAGTAATGTTAAAAGCATTAAAAAGTTTTCGAATCAATATTTCGAGGATCAGGGTCCTTCGATCCTTCGCAAATTGCCTTTAATTAAACTGCGATCGGACTATCTAAACTGTAATTAAATAATAATTACTCAGCAGTTCTATTAATGTTCTCTATATCAAATTGCAAATTGCAAATAGCGTTTAATGCTTTTGAAACTTTCAGGTTTATCTCTAGGCATTTGCTTTTACTTGTTTTATAAATTTTAATCTAATCATTTAAAAATTAGAAATATATTTTAATGAAATAAAAAAGCTTATTTATGAAACCGGAAAAAAGGAAAACTTAAAACAGGCGGAAAATTGAAGCGCATTGCAATTCATGAATTTCAAATTTCCATTACTTTTTTCTCTCTTTTTCTCTCCTTCGTTTTATTTTTTATTTTTTTTTTTAAGTAAAGCAAGCAAGAATGCACACATAAGAAGAGAATTTGCCCCGCATTTTAGCGTTTCTGTTCCGTTCTCGTTCTGCATATTATTATGCACAATTTCGTGTGCGCGGGATCCCGCGATATGTATTATTTAGGCAAATCTTGCGCCTTGAAAAATGCGTCTGTACACCACCCGGAAAGGAAATCGTGTTTTCCTTCCAGTTATACTATATATATATGTATGTGCTCTTTCCACGAGTTATATCAAATCACTACTTATGTTCCTATAGTACATATACATAATAATAGTGTATTTTTCATTTACATAATTTACATAAGCTACAGCAACACTAAACATTTATTTCTAACTATATATGTATACTGTACATGCATTGAATCCTTCTGAAACTAGTAAGCGACGTCCTTTGTTTAGGACCAGGCAAATTTGCCTAATTATATGTATACAATGCGGCGCCAATATTGACCCAATTGAAGCGATTTTGCATTGCAAGCACTCTAATCTATATCTGTGTGGGTGGATTTTATCAATTTATCAATAAATATAAATTTGATTATTCATTTGGCTGAATTTTTATCTCGTTTTTCTTAAAAAAAAACATTTTTACTTTGTTAATAATTTAAAATTTGTTTTAATTTAATTTTTTTTTTTTTTTTTCATACGAAATGTCCTTTTCTAATTTTTTCGGCTGCTGTTTTGCTTATTTTTTTATATAATTCTATTATTATTATTAATATCTATAAAATTTAAACAAAAAATTTTATTTTTGAAGTTAAAAATTTTTGTTTTTCAAGGGACCACTGCATAAATGAAAACGAAAATGAAAATTTATATTTGGAAGCAGCGAAAAAATAAACTTCATTTATCCAGATAATTCGCAATGGTCACCTGGAAAATGCAAAACCCTGTATAGAGAGTATAACATTACGTATTATGCAGTAGCGTAATTTAAAAATTAAAATTAAAAAAAAAATAGATTATTCTTAAATTAATTTCTATCGTTATCACAATGGAAACAATATGTTGTAAATTTATAATTAATAAGGTAGAGATCCAGATTTTCAGAGAGCTGTCGGGGGCGGCAGAGCTTCGAACCGACAAAATACTCTCGAAGCGAATCCTTCGTCGTTGTCGCGTGCATTTGTAATTATTCACCCCCGTGAGCATTAAGAAAACACGAATTGGATCACGTTTCTTATTAAAATTTGAACTGAGTCATAGCATAGCTTTCAAACTGTGCTCCAAAATTTGTATATACTATACTATATCTACTATATTTCCATCAGTTATAGAATATAGCAAAATCATTGAAGAGTGAAGGGCAAAGGGACCCAAGTCAAACGTTGTAAAATTTACATACAGATTTCTCCCTCTTATACAACACTCTCTTTGAGATTAATTACACTTGCTTATTAATATTCAATATCTATATTTTAATACAAGTGTATATTAATATATCTTAAGCTTTGAAGTTTCTTTTTTTTTAATTTTAATTTTGGTTTTTCACTTCATTTATTTGCTTCTGCAGTGTTTTTTGGATCTTTTAGTCTTTTTTTGTAATTAATTTAATAGTTAGGGTTGATTTTTATTAAGTTTTTTTTTTTGTTTTTTTAGGATTTTCCTTGCGTTTCAATAAAAAATTTAATAATTAAGGTTTATTTTTTATAATTTTATTGGGTTTTGAATGGTTTTTTTGCCTCCTTCATTATTTTTTTTGCAATTAATTTAATAGTTTGGCTTGATTTTCAGTATTTTTAATGTGTTTTGAATTGTTTTTAAATATTTTTAATAAATTTTAAGATTTTTTATATACTATTCATTGCATTTAATTTGATTTTTACTGTTTTAAAAAAGTTTCGAATTGTTTTTTCACATTGCTTTGCATTTCAATAGTTATTTTATTTATTAGGCTTTATTTTTGTTATTTTTTATAAGTTTTGAATTGTTATTTTGTAATTTTCATTCCTTTTTTGTAATTCATTTAATAGTTAGAGTTGATTTTTATAAAGTTTTTTATTGTTTTTTTTTTAATGTTTTTTTCTTGCATTTTAGTAATAAATTTATTAATTAGGGTTGATTTTTAATAATTTTATTAAGTTTTGAATGGTTTTTAGTCTCTTTCATTCTTTTTTTGCAATTAATTTAATAGTTTAGGTTGATTTATTACAGCATTTACAGTATTTTTAATGAGTTTTAAATTGTTTTTTGTACTTTTCATTAAGTTTCGATAGTTAATTTATCAGTTGGGGTTGTTTTTTTATTATTTTTGATAAGTTTTAAGTTGTTTTGTTTTTTTATTCTTTTCGTTGCATTTCGATATTTAATTTATTTGCTAGTGTTGATTATGAAATTTTTGATAAGTTTTGAATTGTTTTTTTTGTTGTTGTACTTTTTATTCCTAGTTTATAATTAATTAATTAATTTAATAGTTAGGGATGATTTTCATTATTTTTATTGAGTATTGAATTGTTCCTTGTACTTTTCATTCCTTTTTTGTAAACATTTAGGTTGACTTTTACAATTTTTAATAACTTTTAAATTGTTTTTCATATTTTTCAAAGAATTTCTCTAATTATTTTAATGCTGAGTGTTAATTTTTAATATTTTAAATAACTTTTGAATTACCCACTAACAAGAAAAGCTTAAAAAGAAATAATTGAATAATGAATTGTTAGTTTTAATGTCTTTATTTGCGCAATATTATGAAATGATATTTTACGTAGAAAATTCTAAAACCATTAAAACCTTTAATAATCCAACGTGTAAAATATTAACACTGCTAATTAATGAGTTTATTATCCTGGTTGTATATGCAATTTATTATCGATTGTGCATCAAAATCGAATCGTATCAGATCTTGGATGCACGCTATGCAAGTGCATAAATTAAATTCTGCGCATTTGAATTGCAAGGGATGCTCCGGTCATCACTTTATGATTTACAATGGTCTCTCGTCGCGCCCAAAACTGACATATAATTCGCGATAATTCCTTGTTATAAATTGCTGATAATTGTTTGATGATGCAATTATTAATCCGCACACTTTATACTCGTTGTTCATTACAGAGAGCTTAAATTTTTTTTTTCTGCAGTTCTGTATCATTAATTTTGATTTCTATAAATAAAAAACTTATTTATTTTTTATGTAATAATTTAATTATTAAATTTAATATGCATTAGTATACTATAAGATTCAGTTTTCAAATTAAATGAAAAGAAAATCAAATGAAATGAAAAGAAAAAAAAAGAAACGAAAAAAAAAAGTAATGATAAATAATAAAAAGAGAACGTTATTATTAGTGGCATGTTCTTAAAGAGCTCCGTTATAAGTACTAAAAGGTTTTTTTTTATGATAAAAGTCCTTTAGGGTTAATGCCCTGAATGTATTTTCTTTTTTCACATTTTATTTTATGTAGATTATTAAACGCAAGGACAATTTCTTTCTCCAGACGCGCGCTCCATTAAATTTATTTCCTTGATTTTCTTTGTATAAGCACAAATTACTCAAATTACAACATTATAAAATACAAATTATACCATTTGGATTTTTTCGTTTGTTTTTTATTTAAATAATACTTAAGTCTTGAGTGCTTTGTGGCCCTTAAAAAGTACTATAAAAATTATATAAATGCTAATGATATAGATAAATATAAAACAAGGTGCGTCCTTTTGTTTGGTTTATTTCCTTGCTCTACGTGATCTGTAAGGGTGTAATTATTGTTACTTTATTTTTTTATTTTTTATAGCCGACAAATTGTCTCTTTGCAATTTAGGTACTTCTTTTATTCGTTGTTTGAATGCATGTACAGCTTACAGCTTAAGAAATAGTAATATAAAAGATGATTGGCCGAGTTTCCGGTTTACTTGAAATAATTGGGGCCATTAAAGGTCAATTAAAAGCACATCACCACTTTACTACCGCTGTCTGTATTGTTCTTCCTTTTCTGCTTTAACTTACAGTTGTTATTTATTCTATTGGTTCTTCTTCTTTATCAAAAAAATAAAAATAAAATTAAAATTAAAGTAATAAAAAGTAGCTTTTTTTCTTAAGCGGCGACACTGATTGTAATGTTCGTTTGACTGTGCTTCTGTTCTTGTTTCAACTTGAACTTGATGAACAATATAGTTTGTATTGTGCTGCTGGTTGCTGGTTGCTGGTTAGTTGGTCGGATGGTTGTTGGATGGTGTATGAAGAGGGTCGACAAACTCCTTCGCCTCGGTAGCAGCGGATTCTTGTTCGTAACATGATTGCAGTGACCTATGAACCGATTGAAGATTTCCTCTCTTCTTCTTGTCTCTCCCCCATCAGGGAGCCATTGTTCTTCCAGATGACTGAAATCTATTAATTTTCAGTTCGCTGCTTATAATGCTCTGCTTGCTTCTTGGGCCTTCGGCTTTATTTTAGGTTTTATTTACTGACTTTTTTTTTGTGTTCTTTTGTTTCGGGTAAATTTTTAATTATTGTTTTTATTTTAATAGGAAATTGTTTAGTCATTGTTTTAATGATCTTTCTGCAGTTAAAAATTAAATAAATATTTTTTATTATTTTTTTCAAACTTTAAATGCAGTTTTTATTTGTTTTTTTGATTAAAAAAAAACATTTTAAAATTAATTGAAATTGTTAATTGATACAAATACTTTGAAATTTTGGTAAAGTTGAGTAAGCAAATTGTTTCTTTATTACAATTTTTATTTAATTAATTGTTATTACAATAAAATAAAGCCTTAAAAGTTATTAAAGTTAAAAGTTATATTACACTTTTTTTAGAAATAATAACTTTTTTTATAATTTTATTTAATTTTCATTAAATTTGTTAGGAAATTTGTTTTTTTTTTTTAGAGTTTTGTTATAATTTAATTAATCAACTGTTAACAGTTTATGTTTTATCTTTTTATTTTTTTAATTAATTAATTTTTTTTAAAGCTAAACCAAACAATTTTCTTATAAGTAAATTTTAAATTAAAAATATCATTTGAAATTTTTCAAATATAATCTTATTTATGAAGTAAATTTAATTTAATTAAATTTTTCCTTAAAATCGTCTTTATTTTATTAACAAATGCTCCTAACAATTCACATTGAATATTTATTTACAAAAAAATGATACATTTAAAGTTAAAAAAAAATGTTTTGACCTCATTTTTACAACAACAGAGCCTGTTGGTACATTGTAATTTATAATTTTAATTTGCCGCACATTACTTGATTTATTCAGACCGTAAATCATTCTTTCTTTTCTGATTTTTTTTTTATACCGCTACCATATTTACTGTGCTTTCGATACTCCACTAGCAGCTTTAAGGAATTTCTCCACTCACGTGAGAAGTGTTCATTTGTGAGCAAACACTTTTTTCTTGTGTTTATGTTAATTTATTTGTTCGTGAGCCTTTTATGCGACATGCAACACGGACCATCATATCCATCCATAAAGTCACCTGTACAGAGTTAATAAATTCTAATGCATCCACATTATGAAGAATGAAATAAAAAATGTTAATCACTTTAATGGTACATCGTAAAAAAATAATCCCTTATTAGAATATAGGATATGGGAAGTTTCCAAAGGGCAATTTTTTAAAATCTTAGTATAATTACCTCGTAAAAAAGATCTTATTTAAGTTAAGAAATGCTTTTATTTGAATGGTCTGTATAGATTATCATATTGTAGGAATGTAGAGAAATGTGGAGAATAAAAAAAAAATGAAAGGAAAAAGCAAAAATAAAGAGAAAAATAAAAAAAAGGAAAAGAAATGAATTGAAAAAAGAAATCACACAAGAAGTGTAACAGCAGCAACGGCGGTACTTTTTTATATTTACTTGTATATATGATTAATATTTGACCATAAATCTTAATCAGCAATATATTTATGTACTCATTCATTCAATTCAATTTACATAAAAGCCAGAACGCTTTTTTTTTTCTTTTTATATTTGTGCGCACCGAATATAAATACCATGGTGGCAGAGTATATTATATATTGGACTGGAAGGATTTTCTTATCCTTTATTATTATTATTTTTTTGTTGAGCTTTCGACGGTTATTAATAA
Organism: Holobus sp. GC000080; assembly: GCA_030556065.1. Lineage (NCBI taxonomy): Eukaryota > Metazoa > Arthropoda > Insecta > Coleoptera > Staphylinidae > Holobus > Holobus sp. GC000080. Next base: position 33,475 of record JASKGO010003718.1, on the reverse strand, counting down.
TAAATATCGTTTTTGGCAGACAATCCTAATGACACACATGTCTTCTGTTTCCCTGCTTGTATATATTTCTTTTGGCTTGTATTTGTATTATGTGTGTGTGTGTGTGTGTGTGTTTGCCGAAGACGGAAGTGTCAAGGAAGCAACGGAAGGAAAAAGCAATAAATATAGTTTTCGGCGTCGTAATTCCATAATCCTGATCTTTCTCCTCTTTTTCTTTCAAAATATATACAGAATATAGTTACTGCCAGTTGCCAGTACAATGCAATACATCACTTGAAAGTAATTTCTTCGGAATTTTTCTTTATTTTTTTGTACTTTTTAAGTGTTTATCTAATTTGCAAAATCGCAAAAAAATATTTAATGGTAACAGTATTTGATAAATAATTTAATTAACAAATAAAAACGAAAATAAAGAATTGAATGAAAGAATAAATAAGGAAATAAATAAAAAAAAAAAGTAAAAATAATTAAGCAAAAATTAAAAAAAGAAGCGAAGCCAATTAGCGTGTTTGGTAATTAATTAATTGCGCGGCTCTCTCGTTTTGCGTTTTACGTTTTAACGTTAATGAAGGCCCCAAAACCAGCAGATCAAAGGGTCTCTCTCATGTACAATGTATATATAGGTATGTATAGATATTCCCAATACAATTGATTTTAATTAAATTTTAATAATTCAGCGCGAGCATTGGAAGAACAATGAGAGAGAGAGCGCTAAAAGCTATAGATGCGTACAGTATTCAAGTGCCAGTTGCATAATTAATTGATTTCATTTGATATAATAATCAGGGCGCGAATTGCGATGATGCGAGCGGCCCGAAAGTAAACAATTATCGTATATTGGCGAAAATCAATACAATAAAGTGGATTTGCAACATTGTTTTCAATTTCAAGTAATAAATATATAGACAGCAGCAGCAGAAGCAGAGAATTCAGTTGATTAAACAGAGTAGCGGCTGATGTACTATTTAATCGAGTTATGGAGGAAAGGGCCAAGTCTTAGATATAGATTTCTCTCATCGTGCCGACCCCCTGAAACTATCTTCGCCGCCACGCGCTACAATAATTTATAAAGCGTGCACGCCGAGTGCCTTGGGGGCGGCACGCATATTGCCAAAAGTGAGTTCTCTCTTCTCTTCGGAAACTGCTTCAGCGTTTATGCTTTAAGCATTTAAGCAGCAAAGCATTTCAGGAAGTGTTTTGATTGTCTTCCACAAAGATATATTGGCTCTTATAATTTCTTAATGGTTCGCAAGCAACGGCAAAAAGTTATATTTTCGATTAATTAATGGGGTGGGCTAGATAAATTAATTGCTTTAGTTTAGTTTTTGAAACAAATTTTGTTCTCTGTTGTTGGTGATTAATAATTTATTATTATATTTTTATTTATTCGAATGGGGTTGTTATTGAATAGGAGTTAAAAGCTTTGGTTTGTTTGCTCTTGCTTTGGTTTTTTTGGTGTGTTGTTGAAACATTGAAACATTTTTCGTGATTGCTGATTGCTGAATGCTGAATTTATTAAATTTTAATGACAAATGAATTTTGTATTGCGTTTCCGGTTTTGTTTATTTATTGGAAATGTTTAATTTATATTTATTGCAATCGTTGATAGTTTTGTAAATACATTTTCATTGTATAATTTAACGGGGTTAATTGGTTTATCGCGCTGTTGTAGTTTTGTTGTTTTTTCTTTTTTAATTAATTTTAATGGTGATTGTTAAATAACTGGTGGTTTATTTTTTTTTTAATTTGTGGCTTTTTTTTTAAATTTAAACAGTGATGACAATAATTGTTTTATTATTATTTTTCCAGAGTATTTATTTACTTGTGCAAAGTTTTGATTAATTTTTATTTTTTTTTTATCTGAATTTATATAATAATTATTTTTTAATTGTTAAAAAGTTGTTTTGAGGTCTAATTTTGAATTTTTTATTATTATTATTTAAATATTTAGACTTTTTTTCAATATTCTTGTAAAATTTGTATTGAAAAAAGTAAAGTTTCCTTATTTAAAACTGTTCCTAATGATAAAATTTATTTTTTGGTAAATTTTTAAAATCTCAGTTTGCTTCTGTTATTTAAAGTCTTCGAAAAGCTAGGCAAAAAGTTTTAAAAATCAATTAAATCAACGGTTAAATTGGAATTTAATTATTCCATTTCTGAAAATGTATGTAATGTAAATTAATTTTTTAATTGTTACTTTTTTTAATAATTATTTTGCTTAAAAATAGGAAATCTTTTTTCTCTGTTTTTTTTCTCTTTCTTAAAAATCATAAAATGTAATTAAGAATAGTTTTTTATTTATTTAAAAAAACTTACCTGACTTTTTATGTTTTAATTAACATTTAATTTTTTTTCTGTTGCATTTTTTAAAGTTTCTGCTGGAAACGAAAGCTAAACATTTTTATTTAAAACATTAGGAGCTTTTTTATTTTAATAATGAAATGAAGTTTCTTAATTTATATAGTTAAATTTCTTTTATTCGTTTGAAAAACTTCAAAATGTGAAATTAAAATTATTAAAAAATAGTAAATTTGCATTCAAAGCATTAAAAAAAAGTGCTTTGACTTGAGAGACTGAAATAAGCATAAATTTTTCAAGTGTATAAAACAGCAAAAACAAAATGAAATATATTAATCAAAATCTCTTTTTTTCTTCCTTTCAGAGATCTTCAAGGGAACAACATCACTGCCATTTACGAAAACGATTTCCAGGATTTAGCTAAACTGCGCATACTGTGAGTTCTTTTTTTTATTTCCTTTCATAAAGTATTCCTTTAAAAAATAAATAATTTATACCTTAAAATTCTTCCTGCATGATTTACAAAGATATAACTTACAAAAGAAAAACAATACACTAATCGTTATTGCTATATCTAGACTTGTATCATACATATAGAGTAAAATACGGACTGTTTTTAAAAGTCGTGTAAAATGTCCCTTTCACGAAGCCATTTCGCTGCGAAAAAAGGAAAACAAAGCGCAAAGGAGTGGAGTACAGAGGAAAAAAGGGACGGCTCATTAATTCACCGAAGACGCAGACGATATTTTACCTTTTTTTTCTTTTACTTTTCACTTTTCCAACGCTCATTTTCCGCGTACTTTTTTACATTTCACATACGTAAAAATATATAAAGCGAACAATGAAAACGTCTTTTGCTACTTTTTTAGCAAACGTAAAACGTACAAACATTACATGAAATCCGCATAATAGTTATGTTTCCTTTTGATGACAGCTTTTCTCATCCCTTTATATTTTTATATTTTTGTAGGAAGTTTTTTTATTTCTTTTTTTCTATATTTTTGAAAAATTTAATTGTTTTATTGCAGGCAATTAACAGATAATCAAATTCACACAATTGAAAGGGATGCCTTCCATGATCTGGTCAGTTTGGAACGGCTGTAAGTTCTTTTTTTTTTTCTAAATAAAACTTCAATTTTCCAAAATTTGATTATTATTTTTTTTTTTTAATTTATTTGAATTATCTGCAGGCGCCTCAACGGCAACAACATTCGCCATGTTGCAGACAACACTTTCGCATCGTTGAATAAGCTCCTTCGTCTGTAAGTATTCTGTTTGTTTAGCCATTAAATAAAAGTGCAACGAAATTTATTACGCAAAGAGTGACACATTGATATTTTTGCGCTCGCGTTTTTGATAAGCTCACTTCTCTTCTCTTCGCATCTCTGCTCTTCTCTTTGCTCTTCTCTCGTTCGGCGCTTTTCTCTTCGTCTGGTGGAAAAAGCTCTCGTCCTGTGTATGTTTGCATAGCTCTGGCAGCGCTTTTGAAAAAGTGTTTGCATAGTAATGAGCATTATCTCGAGCGTTGTTCTCTCTGTGTGTGTTGTTCCGCGAAGAGAAGAACTGCATTTTCCGCGGAGGCCACGCTCTTTTTGTTAGTTTTCTTGCGCCGGGGGCGACGAATTAATATTCAAAATGCAAATGCCTGATTATTTTCGGTTTTCCCCGCAGCGAACTGAGCCATAATGCGATCAGCGTGATCGGCCGGAAGACGCTCAAAGGAATGCCGGCCATTAAAAATCTGTAAGTACTTCCGATTACTTTAAAACATTTTTTTTTATTTGTTTTTTAATATATTATGTATTTTTTTCATGTTTAAATTAAAAATGTAATTGAAAATTGCAGGCAATTGGACAATAATGCAATCACTTGTATCGATGATCAAGTTTTGCGCAGTTTTAAGGACTTGGAAGTTCTGTAAGTTTTCTTTTTTTTAACTTCCTAACTATTTTTTAATGCTTGAAATTTAAAGTAATTCTTACTGAGTGTTTGTATTTTGCATAATAAGGACATTAAACAACAACAACGTGACGTGGATCGGCAAGGATATGTTCAGCAATATGTTCCGTCTGCGGATCCTTCGTCTGAACGACAATTTGTTGCACTGCGACTGCCAATTGTCCTGGCTGGCGCGCTATCTGCGGCAGTCGCCTCGCCTTGCACAGTCCACCCGCTGCCATTCGCCCAGCCATCTCAAGGGCCAGAACATTGCCGACTTGCAGGAACAGGAATTTAAATGTTCCGGTAGTGTTTAATTTTCAGCACTAGCTTAGCTGCCGAGTTTCTCCCGTTAACTAAACTCCTCTGCTTCTTAATTTCCCTTGCAGGATTAGTCGAGAGGACTTTGACCGGCGAATGCACCGCTCAGCCTCAGTGTCCTCATCCTTGTGTGTGCGCCGATGGAATGGTGGATTGTCGCGAGAAAGCTCTAACGAAAGTTCCGGACTTTCTTCCGGAAGGGACCACCGAACTGTGAGTTTGAAATTTTATTATTTGAATTTCGCATGTTTGGTATATGCAACTTTTGTAACTATTTAATTCGTACTTGGTGCTATTATCGAATAGATGGCGGTCGGTTATCTCTCTGTAATGATTAGTTTTCCGGGGTTTTATCAAGAAGGTGGGCTTTGTTTTGGGCAAAAAGGGTGCTTGTTCTTCATAACACAGGGGTTCCCATGGGACCCGTGGGGTATGGCTATCAAGACATACTCAGCACATAATTTTTGTTCCTGTGAGGCTGTTTCCTGCCACAGAGCGGAGGCGCCTCCTATTAACGGTTTAAAATTAGAATTTTTAAAAACTTTTTTGAGCGCCGTTTTTAAATTACACTTAATTTAAACAATTGGTAAGTTGTTTTTGTTATTGTTTTTTTGGTTTACAATACTTTAAGCTAATTAATTATTTGGTTTTATTCCGATTTTAATTGCTGATCATAACAATTTAAATTTTTAAAAACTTTTAAGCGCGGTTTTTCATTATTTTCAATTTTAATTAATAAAAAAGTATATTTTGTTTTTTCTGTTTTAAATTGCTGTCTCCTCTCAACGGTTAAAATTTAAACTTTTAAAACTTTTTAAGTGCGGTTTTTAAGTATTATAAATTCTAAACATTTTAAAAGTTAATTTTATCATTATTTTTAACTCTTTTGCAATATTTATAACATTTCAAACTGAGTAATTTCCTAGTTTTATTCGGTTTGAAATTGTAATTTCAAATTTAATTGCAGGAGACTGGAACAAAATGAAATAACGGAAATTCCTCCGCGAGCCTTTTCGCCCTACAAAAGACTTCGACGAATGTAAGTTTTATCGTTTATTTTTCCCGACGACAAAGCAAAAGTTTTCCGTTTAAATTTTAATACCTCGTCATGGTTTCAATTTATTTGTAGCGATTTGAGTAACAATAAGATCGTAAAGATAGCTCACGATGCGTTCAATGGACTGAAAGCACTAACGTCTCTGTAAGTCGCAACATCCCTCTTAACTTTATTTATTTATTTATTGTTAAGCCACCAACGGCAACAACATTACTAACTACTTTTTGTGTCCCTTTTCAAAACTTTTCGCAGCGTACTTTACGGTAATAAAATCAAAGACTTGCCCGCCGGCGTTTTCCAGGGCTTGACTTCGCTTCAATTACTGTAAGTTTTCGCCGACAACTTTCCGCCCGAGCCGCGTTAATAATTAAAGCGAGCGCAAAATACTCTTCTCTTTGCAGTTTACTGAATGCCAACGAAATCAGCTGCATACGGAAGGACACTTTTAAGGATTTGCACGGTCTCAACTTGCTCTCGCTGTACGACAATAATATCCAATCTTTAGCTAACGGAAGTTTCGACTCTTTACATAATATACAAACTTTGTAAGAGCTTTTTCATATTGTATTTTCTTTCTAAGACGTTTTTGTTTTCTATTTATATTGTTTTGTTTTTGCTCGGTCTGTTTAAAGACACTTAGCTAGGAATCCTTTCATTTGCGACTGCAATTTGCGATGGCTCGCGGAGTATTTGCACAAGAACCCGATAGAGACCTCGAATGCCAGATGCGACACGCCGAAGAGAATGCAGCGCAGGAAGATCGAAAGCCTGAAGGATGAGAAATTCAAATGTAAGGGTAAGCACCTCCACTCGATGAATTTATCAGTGGTAATGGTGTTCATTTTCATCCATTTTTTGGTGTTTTTTAAAACTCATTTTCCGCCTTTAACGCTTTGGGTGTTTTTAATTTTTGTAACAGAGTAATGTATTTTTTATTCCTTGAATTTAATACTTTAGGTCAGGAGGAGTTCAGGACGCGTTACGCGGGCGAGTGCCTCATAGACAGCGCTTGTCCTGCAGGATGCGCTTGCGATGGCACAGTGGTCGACTGCTCCGGAAGAGGCTTACGGGAAATTCCCCGCGATATCCCGTTATACACCACCGAATTGTAAATCTTGTTTCTCATTCTCTTTCCAGGAAATGTAGTGATTTTTTTCTTATCGTTTTTTTTATTTTTTTATTTAGGTTGCTCCACGATAACGAATTAGGAAGGGTAAGTTCGGACGGGCTCTTCGGGCGCCTACCCAATTTGCACAAATTGGATCTGCGGCGCAACCAGATCACCGGCATCGATGCCAACTCCTTCGAAGGCGCAATTAGGATCTCCGAGCTGCTGCTCGCCGAGAACAAGCTGCTGGAGATCCACAACAAGATGTTCCTGGGCTTGCACAACTTGAAAGTGCTGTCTTTGAACAATAATCAAATCACTTGCGTGATGCCCGGCTCCTTCGACTTCCTCACGTCGCTGCACACGCTCAATCTGTCGCAGAACCCGTTCGCCTGTAATTGCCATTTGGCCTGGTTCAGCGAGTGGCTCAAGTCGAAGGGTCTGAGCGGTGCGGCGCCTAAGTGCGCCTCCCCGGCGCGCGTCAAAGACGTCCTCATCAAAGAGCTGCCGCAAAACGAATTCAAATGCAGCAGCGACAACGACCAGGGCTGCTTGGGCGAGAATTATTGTCCGCCGATGTGCTCCTGTACCGGCACCGTGGTCCGTTGCTCGAAAGCCAAATTGCGGGAGATCCCGCGCGGCATTCCGCCCGAAACCTCCGAACTCTACTTGGACTCTAATGAGATTCACAGCATCCAAGGTGACAGAATCAGCCACTTAAAGTCGCTAACTAGATTGTGAGTGCCCCCATTTAATATATTGCGCCTCTCTTCGGAGGCAGCAGCATCCGTCGCATCTAATAATAACTGTTCGAATCGATTTCCAGAGACTTGAGCTACAATCATGTCGGCATCCTCTCCAATAACACCTTTATTAACTTAGCCAAACTTTCCACTCTAATTATAAGTTATAATCGGCTGCAGTGCATCCAGCGGGATTCATTAAACGGACTCAAATCTCTGCGCATTATGTAATATCCATCAATGTTTCTCGCATTGCCGGCCCCCTTGGGTAACTGACTTCGTTTCCATTTACAGATCGTTGCACGGGAACCAAATTTCAATGATCCCCGAGGGTACTTTTGCTAATTTAAAAGCCATCAGTCATATGTAAGTCGCATTTATTTAAATTTATTTAATTTCATTTAACTTTATTTATATTTCTTTTGAAAAAAAAAAAAAAAAAAAATTTTTAAACAAATAGCGCTTTGGGGGCCAATCCTTTATACTGCGACTGCAGTCTTCGCTGGCTTGCCGATTGGGTGAAAGTCGATTACGTTGAACCGGGTATAGCCCGTTGCGCGGAACCTCCGCTGATGAAAGACAAATCAATTTTGTCGACTCCATCGTCAGCCTTCCAATGTCGCAGCAAAGTTAGCAACGAAATCCTGGCGAAATGCGATTCGTGCTACACGATGCCGTGTCTCAACGAAGGAGTTTGTCTCCCGCAAGCGGAAAGGGACTACCAGTGCAGATGCGCTCCCGGTTTCCACGGCAAAAACTGCGAATTCATGATCGACGCCTGCTACGGGAATCCTTGCAGGAACAACGCCAGTTGCAAAGTGTTGGAAGAAGGTAGGTTCAGTTGCGAATGTCTTCCCGGCTACACGGGATTGCGTTGCGAGACCAACATCGACGATTGCGAGGCCAATAAGTGCCAAAACAATGCCACCTGCGTCGACCAAGTGCAGGGGTACCATTGCAAATGCCAGCAGGGCTTCATGGGCGAGTACTGCGAAAAGAAAATACCGTTTTGCACTTCCGAATTTAATCCCTGCAAGAATAATGCGCGATGCGTTGACCACGAAACGCACTACGTGTGCGAATGCCTGAAGGGATTCAAGGGTGAGAACTGTACCATCAACATTGATGATTGCGAGAACCACATGTGCCAAAACGGGGCCACATGTGTTGACGGCGTTAATACCTACGAATGCAAATGCGCCGGCGAATTTACCGGAAAACTATGCGAAATTATGCCTCTGGTCGCCATGATGTACCCTCAAACGTCGCCCTGTCAGCATCACGATTGCGTCCACGGGGTGTGCTTCCAACCTTCCGGGTCCAATGATTACGTGTGCAAGTGCGCTCCGGGTTATTCCGGTAAAAAATGCGAATACTTGACCAGTCTTAGCTTCATCCACAATACTTCCTACATTGAACTGGAGCCGTTGCGCACTAAACCGGAAGCCAATGTTACTATAATCTTTGCGACGACCCAGGAAAATGGTATTCTTATGTACGACGGCAATGAAGAACATCTGGCTATTGAATTATTCAACGGTAGGATTCGCGTTAGTTACGATGTCGGCAATTATCCTGTTTCTACAATGTACAGGTAAGTTTTGCTTTGTTTGTTTTTTGAATTGGTTTCTAATTTTGTAAGAATTTCAGCTTTGAAATGGTAGCTGATGGGCATTACCACGTTGCTGAATTGATAGCTATCAAGAAGAACTTCACCCTGAGAGTTGATAGAGGTTTGGCCAGGTCGATAATCAATGAAGGATCCAAGGATTACCTTCGTTTGAGCACTCCCATGTATCTAGGTGGTATACCACCTGAACCAGGATCCAAGGCTTTCACGCAGTGGCATCTGAGAAATCTTACCAGTTTTAACGGTTTGTTTCTTTTTTTATATTTATGTTTTAAATTCTATATAGAATTAAATTCAGAATTTGTTTCTAAATATTTTTTTTTTCAGGATGTATGAAGGAAGTTTGGATAAACCACAAGCAGGTAGATTTTGGGAACGCCGCCACGCAACAAAAGGTTACGCCCGGCTGCACCATGATCGATTCGGATGTGGAAAAAGATGAGGAACAGCAGGAAGACGAAATGGATGGTATGGTGGAGGAACCCGCTAGTCCTCCCGACGATCCCTGCGAGCAAAACCATTGCAAACACGATTCAAAGTGCTTGCCCGGCTACAACGGCGAATATTCCTGTCGCTGCAGGTCTGGCTTTAAGGGCAAGTACTGCGAACAAGGTGAGGAAGAGTGTAAGTATAAAGAAAAGCTGGAAACTGGTGGTATACTAACATTAAACATTACGCTTATTACTTTTTCGCATGTTTGCTTTTTATGTTTTGCTTTTTTAATTTTTTTTTATTAGTTTTTAATTAATTTCAATTAAAAAAATTGCAGCACCCACTTGTCGCAAAGAACAAGTGCGCGAATACTACTCGGAGAACGGGTGTCGCTCCAGGAAGCCGCTGAAGATGGCCAAGTGCATCGGCAGTTGCGGATCCAGTTGCTGCCATGCCCGCAAAAGTAAACGAAGAAAGGTTTGTTTAATTAAATATTTTTTTCTGCGAAATTTCTGATAATTAATTTGAAAAAAATTTAAATTAATTAATTAGGTACGATTGTTGTGCAATGATGGCACGCGCTACACCAAAGACATAGACATCGTACGCAAGTGCGCGTGCACGAAGAAATGCTACTGACTGACACAAGTCGCTACTCACAATTCTAACACTGCCCAAGAAGAAAATGAAGAAGAAAAAGAAGAAGAGGACAACTTTCCCCGCCACTTAGCCATGACGGATGATCTCAACAGTAGACACATACTTAATTTGCAGCCACCGGTGAAGCCTTCGCCGAAGGACGAGCTCTACAGGATGACGTTTTTCGTGGAGAACGATACCAGACAGCAGCAGCATCAAATCACCCGCTTCGAGGACGACTACAACGACGAGGTGATCGTCGAGAGCTACGAGAGCGTCGTCGGCGATCCGCTCTACAAGAGCAACGGCTTGCGGCACGGTCACCACGACTCCTACTGCGTCCTCTCGGCTTTCCTCTATTTCGTTACCATTACTACGTTCGCTTATCTGTTCGTTCTTTGGATTCGCCAGAAGATGCACGTGCAAATGGAATTAATGCACTGGTGGTAAATGTTTTCAGAAATCATCGGAAGAAGTATCCCCTTTTTATTCATCGTCATTAAAAGCAAAAAAAAAAAAATTAGTAATCATCGTCATAGCGGCTAAAGCGTATTATTATTAATGAATTATTATTAAATCGAAATGTAACAGTAATCGAAACAAAAACAAACAAAAAAAAGCGTAAGAAAAGAAAAAAAGAGGGAAAAGGTATTGTGTATAGTTAGCTAAATTATTGTAACGCACGCATTTTAACGCTTACGATAGTATTTGCGCAGTTCTTTTCTTTTTAATGTAATTAATTAGGGAAAACAATACTACATTCATTCGGTACACACATACAATGAGATAGTTGTTAATTAAGTATGCAACACGAAACAATATGAAGTGCAACGAAAATGCAAATTTAGGATAGCTAACTAACTAAAATAACTAATGATACATTAGAAGAAACACTGGGAACCAAACGTAGCGAACACCAGACCTAATAACATTTTAACATTTATGAAATAATACTACTGCAAAATGAAGTTACAACAAGTAATGATTAATATGAGATCGTTAGAATTGTGAATAGCGGCGCAACTTTAGAATTTTCATAAAAGAACTTTCATATAAAAATCGCGAAGAGATGTGTCTAACACACAAAGCAAACCAACAATAATCTTCAAAGCAATTTCTATTTTAATTTATTAATATTATTATTCTATTGTGTAATAATTATAATTTGTAAGGAAAAAAAATCGTCATAATAATAATTACTGTAGTAGAAGACAGGAAAAAACAATCGAACAGGGTGAGCGACTAATAATTACAAATTAAAAACGCCGTAATGTTTGTATACATACCATAATTAATAATTATTATTAACAATTAGTCACCCTAGATATTTCTCTGCGAAATTGACCAAATTAATTGTCCGTTTTTGCTAAATTAACATTTTTATTGCGAAAACTGCCAGAAACTAAGGTAAAATTTCAAATTTGAAAAAAGTTAATAACTCTTAAAGTAATTTAAATATTAAAAAACTTTTTAAGTTTTTGAAATCTTCTTTTATTTATTTCAAATCACAAATAATTATTTTTTTTAAATAATTAATCAAATTAAGAACAATTTAAAAAACCACATAAATAATTTAAAAAGTACTAAAATTTGAAGAAAACAGTCAATGAATTTGGTCAGTTCTGCATGAATTCATAAGCAACCAATTCCGCAAATCGTAAAGATCCAGATCATCGTAATATTGGTAATAAACTATACTAATGACGTATATGTATAATTAATAAACGCTAATAATAGTAATGAAATTACCAAATAAGGACTGTATATTTATAAATGTAATGTATCGGACGTTGGATATTCATTATTCGATTATTTGCAGTGCAAAAACCAATATTATAATTACAAAGCATTTCATTCGAATCTACATTATTTATTTTCTACTTTATTATTACACAAAAAAAAAGGAAAAACTCGAAACAATTTCGTCATTTATAATATTATAAATAGTAATTAATTAAATTATACCTTTTATCATTATTATTTATGTAATATTACCATATATATATAAAAGTATATATTATTATAAATATTTAAGAGACGTGTAAAGATTATATAATACATAAATCATTTTAATAATGTAAAAAAAAAACAAGTAATGTAATCAATCAGCAGGAAATTTGAATTTGGCGCCACCAATATCTCTACATAGACAGCAGCGCCACTCGCGGCGGAATCCCAGCAGTAACACAGCTGAGCTTGCAGTGAGCGTTTCGCAGTTACCAATTATCGCTTGTAATTTTTAGTTACCAGTTGCTAATTAAAACAAACAAAGTGTTTTGTGTCTTCGCAGAACCACCAGCTAGCCGCACATCAAGAGTTCCTGCTTTTCGGATGATTGTTTTCTGTTGCTAAGTGTAAGTTTTGTAATCAGTTGTTCCAGCAGTACGATTGGTAACTTCGATTCCTTATTGCAGATCTGCTGCCGAGGCAATGGGACAGAAAACCAGCGGATATGTTGGTGAGTACTGTTCTCTGTTACTTTGTTCAGTAATCATCAATGGTATCATTCATGATATGCGTTGTTTTGATCGAAATTATCGCTGAGCGGTTTTGAGGTTAGAAATGCTATTTTCCTGCTGCTGCTGTTGCTGCTGGTAAATGCTAAATGCATAATGCATATAATGCATAAGAAAAATTCCTCGAGTTGCTTATTTAATGGATTTTACTGGGAATTGCTCGGAGATTACAGTGCGATTGATTTTCGTAGAAATGTTTTTTGCCCTGTTGCTTCGGACTCCTTACGCCTGGGGAGAATTATCTAAAGTTAAAGTTCACGTTTGTTGATAAATAAATAAACAGAGTACTGCCAGTTTTTCTCTTTGGTTTTCCATATGGACCAAAAGCCAATTTGCTAAATAGTAATAATAAAGTATTAAAAATTGTTTCTTTGTTTGTTTGTTTCTACAAACAATTAATAAAAATGCAAAGAAATAGAAGCAGTTTGAATTGTTTAAACAATTTCTTTGTTCTTTATGTTATGTTAACTGTGAATCATTTCCGCGCATTTTTTCCATATCGCTAATTAGATCAAGAATATAAAAATTACTTGGAATTCCAGCTCGTTAATGGCAAACACTGCACGTGCATTTAAAATTTGCATTTTATTTTATTATATTACGAATTGCCAACAGCTATAAAGTTTACATAAACAATATCAAAGTTAAATTTAAACTTTATTTGTAGATTATAATTTAACAGTTTAGAGTCTAGACTAGTTTTTTCCATTGACAGTTAAACAGTTTTATTAATTATAAATTTTAAAAATAATTCAAATCATTAATTTTTCGTCGTCTGTCGATGATAAATTAGATTTACGTCTCTGCAGCCTTTTAGTCTAATTATGCTGATTGCATCAAACATCCGGTGCACTTCTTCGTCTACTGAGTAATGCGTTTACTCAATTTTTCCAATTGCCTAATTATAAATTATGAGTATTATGACATTAATAAATTTAATAAATCCAGAAGCGTTTAACTGATGTGTGAAATAATTTGCCAGCACTGCCAAGTGAGTGCACCAGCATCATTTGAGATTACTCTCTGGAAATTGGTTCTAATAACTCTTTATTTCTGCTGATAAGGGACCGATAGGTCACGCACCTACTTCTTCTTATTTGAATCTGTTGGATGCTGATGCAGTGATGCTACTGTTGTAATTTATAACTCTTTTGCTCTTCTTCTCTCTCATTGTGTATGTGTTTGATAAATGTTTTCTCTGTGTGTGTGGGCGTGTGTGTGTGTGTGTGTGAATATGCGGATGATGGTTATTTCTTACAATTGCTATGCACTTTCAATTATTCAATGTATTAAGTACGTGTGTAGGACAATTACGTTGGCCGTCGATTAGGGTCAAAGGTTGTATTCGTATAAACCGGCTCAAGTAACGACCTTTGCGACCTCTCAATTTTACATCCAGCATCCACACACCACCAGTACAAACACTCTTGCAGTGCAGTCTCTTTTAAAGAGATGAGATATTCGAGGAGCTTTTAGTGGATGCTGATGCTGTTTGCTTGGTCGAGACTTCAAGAGCTTGATGGTCCGTGTGAAAATTGCTCTTGGCTGCGCAACGAGAAGCTTGCACTTACTTAATTTTTTAAGAATTTGCTTCTTGAGGGCTCTTTAAATTGTTATTCTTTCAACTTCTTTTGGTTTATTTTAAAGGTGCAGTTTTATTCACTTTTTTTTTTTCTAATATAAATAAATAATGATTCAAAGCAAATCATTGGTTTTTAAACAGTTATACGAAGAATCTATTAAAAATGTTAACTAAAAAAGTGAAAAGCCAAAAACATTTATTTCATTTTTGATTAATCATTAGAACTGTTGTTGATAATGTTATTTTTAAAAATGTTTATTATTTTTTAATTGATTTCACTTTTCAATTATTAATTTTTTTTTGTAGCTCTTTAAATTGTTTGGTTTTTATTTTAGTTAATTAGGACTATAAATAAATTGGTTTTTAAACATTTAAAAGTTGTTTCTAATAAAAATATTCCACAAAAAGTAAAAAAAAAAGTTTGATTATTTATTATTAATTTTTGAAAACTGTATTTTTTTAAATGGTTATTATTTTTTAATTGATTTTTCTTTTCATTTATTATAATTTTTCTTCTAGATTGCTCTTTAAATTGTTTTTTTTTTAATTTATTTTAATATTGCAATAATTACTTCTTTCATTGAAAAAAATATATAATTAGGACTAATAAAATTGGTTTTTAGACATTTACAAGAAGTTCTTAATTAAAATTTTTAAGTAAAACTATAAGAAAACATTTATTTCATTTTTGATTCATTATTAATGAACTGAAAACAGTATAAAAAAAAATTGAATTATTTTTTAATAGATTTTTTTTTAATTATTAAAAAATTTCTTTTTGTGGGCCCTTTAAATAATTTTTGTTTTCATTTATTTGTTTGTTTTAATGAAATAGTTTTAACCACTTTAACGAAAAACTAAAAAGAAAAATCAATTATTTATTGTTTGATTACCTATTTGTTAATTTATTTCATTTAAAAAAATATTAATTACCTATTGGGTAATTTTTTGTACTCCTTTTTTTCTCATTTACTTTTTTTTTTAATATTCTTCTTGAGAAATCTAAATTATTATTTTTTTCTTCATTTATTTTTATGTATACGAGTATTTAAAAGGTGTGTCTTTTGATTACTTTCTTTGTTAAAAATAATTATTAAAAAATTGAATTTTTAAACTTTCAATAACTGTCTAAAAAATAAGTAATTACAATTTAAAATCACAAAGAAAAAAATATTTCTTTTTTAATTAATTGTTCTTTACTTTTAAAAACTCAATTTAGCAATAATTACTTTTTCTCTACTTCTAATGAAGTTTTTTTTTTAATTGCAAAAGAATTGATTAATTTTAATACCATATTAATTAATTTCTTAAAAAGCAAAACAATTTATCAATTAAAAAAAATGCAATTAAATTTCATTTAAAACACAAAAAAACAATAACAAATAAAATATAAATTGAAACAAGTCAAAACCGTTCGGAAGTAATAACTTTGACACACATTAAAAGTGTGTAACCGAAAATAATAACGGAACTATTTGTTGTCTTATTGTCATTAGATTCATTTTACATTTTGCATTAATTCCTTGCTTAACTTTTGGTGCTACAAAACAACGACAATTTACATGAACGTTATTGTCGCTTGGTCTTTGTTGAATAATGTAACTTGTGTAAACTTTTATCAAGATTGTAATTGTTTACTTGCGGTACTTATGTACCTTCTTCCTTCAACCTAAATGTATTGTATATAAGCGCACATAGTTTGTTGGTTGGTTACAATAAGTAAATTAATCGGAGGAATTCCTCTCACGCGTCGCGAAAGAAAATCCGACGCAAGTAATTACATACTGTACTAGTCTCGCGAATCGCATTTATTTTTATTTTTTATTCTGTTCTTGATTTTTTTTTTTTTTTTTACTCGAGTTACATGTAAATTGCTCAAT
The DNA here is from genome assembly GCA_030556065.1 of Holobus sp. GC000080. Classification (NCBI taxonomy): domain Eukaryota; kingdom Metazoa; phylum Arthropoda; class Insecta; order Coleoptera; family Staphylinidae; genus Holobus; species Holobus sp. GC000080. Next base: position 17,331 of record JASKGO010003718.1, on the reverse strand, counting down.
TAATTCGTCGCAGAGCTAATGCTACAGTTAGAATAAGGAGACCGGAAGAAGCCGAAGAAACCGTTGAATTTTTTTTCATTCTTATTTTTCTTCTTGTTGTTGATGTCGAATTGGGTGAACTGTAGTTGTAGAAGTAGATGATGATTATAAAGCGTGTGTATTAGTGGTAAAAGTTGTTTTGTTGAGGAGGGTAGGTGGATCTTTTTAACTGTATCCTCCTACGCTTTATGCATTGGCAGTAATGCAAGAAGTTGAGGATCTTTCACTTTCACCGCTAACGTTCTTTGCTAGGAATATTTTCTGTTTATTCAATAATACAGGATCAGTCATAAAAATTACTTTATTTTATTTTAGCAACTTTTATTTATTTTTTCTTAATTATTTTTAATTTTTAAATTTTTTTATATTGAAATAAATAAATTCTAATAGTTTAAATGTAAAAAAATGTTATTAAGTTCTTTCCTTTTTTTAGTTAATTTTGTTTCAAATATTAACTTTTCTTTTATTTCAATTTTTTAATATTCAAGTTTCTTAAAATTTATTTTTTAAATAGATAAAAATTCAAGTGACTAAAAATCAGTACTATTTCTTAAATTATTTCAATTTTTATTTCGTTAATTTTTGTTTCAAATGATTTTAAATTATTATTATTTTATTTTTTTTTTATAAAAAAAGTATAATTAAATTGAATTAAATTTCATTTAATATTGTCATTTATATTTTTAATGATTTAAAATTCTAGTAGTTAAGAAAATCAATAAAAATGTTTTAATTTTTCACTAGTTTTTCTATCAAATAATTCAATTTTTATTTCATTACTTTTTTGCATTTAATTTTTTGTATTTTAAGTAAAAACTAAATCAATATAAATTATTTTTTCGTTAATTTTTGTTTCAAATTTTAAATACTTTTATTTTTGACTCTTATAATTATTTTTTTCTGTGTTCAAGGTAAACTCTCATTTGATTAATTAGTTTCTAGAAATATTCAATTTATTTTTTATATTAATAACTTTTCCTGTAATTAAAGTCTATAAGATTTTCATAAATATTTTACTTTTTAAATTAATTTTTAAGTTAAGTAATAACATTTTATATTCTTGACATTTTTCTATTACTTTTTATATAATTTTTAAAGTACAGATTAAAGCAATAAAATTTCAAGAAACAATTTTTCGGCAATTTATTTTTTAATTTGATATTAAATGAAGTAATTGAAGTCTATGTTTCATTATATTTATTTTTCTAGTATAATTGTTGGTTTGAAATATTCAAATTTTACTATCCTGACTTTTTTCTTGTGTTTTAATTTTAAAATTAAACAATAAATCGATAAAATTAATTAATTAGAAATGTTTCAACTGATTTTTTTACATAAATATTAATTGTTTTAATTAACTCCTTAAACTTTTAAAATTTACTTTACTTTTTTTTAAATTATTGTTTGAATTAAAAAAAAAAATTTTAAAATACTTTTTCAATATTTTTCTTTTAAATTTTCAATGTAAAAATATTTAAAAAAATCTATAACTAATGCAATTTCTTTTATTTTCAATTACTTATTTTCCTTATGTACTTTCAACCAACTACCATTTAATTATTTTAACCTGCAAGAATAAAACTACCCTGTAGAAGGAGAAGTGTAAAACCTAGGAAAAGCGCCAAAGGGGAAATTTTCAACAACAAGGCAAGGCAAGGCAATTCGCCATCTGTCGCTACATTTTCCTCCGTACAAAACCTGCGTCTGCCACATTTGTATTCCGCTTAATCGTACCGAATTTCGTTACAATTCCTGCACATTTAGAAAAACACGTATGCAATATGCAAGGGGTGGCATAATAAATATCATCACAACGGAAAGAGCAGAGGCAGACAATGGGACAACACTGTAAACTGTTGCATTTCGATATACCGATATACGTATGTATTGAAGTATACACAAATAGGGGGTGAAGGTGAAGCTGAAGCTGAAGAAATTGTTTGATGATTACGGCATGTGATGGTGATGGCGATGAAGGATGTCTGCGGTAACGGGAGCGTGTGCAGAATAAGTGCGGGCGCGTGTCCGGCAGCTGCTACCCAGTATTTTCGCTGCACTCCGATGCGATGTGCAACTGCATCGGAATTAAAAACTATAACATCCACTTATTATTATTATTATTATTATTATCGCCATCGGATCCGGTTTTTATATACACAATCATCATCATTCATCTATCAGTATCCTCTCTCTCTCTCTCTCTCTCTCTCTCTCTCTCTCTCTCTCTCTCTTCCTCTAATAACTTCCGTTAGTTTTTAATAAGTGCACTCTGCACATGCAGTCGCCAATTGTTTATTTATTTATTTATGCATCAGTCGATGCAGTGTTATAATTATTTATTATTATAGAATGGAGTAATGTGGGGTTTACTGTTCTTTAGCCCAGTTTTTTTCCTTTCTTCCTTTATTTATTTATTTCTATTTTATTTACGCACTTTTAATTATTGTTTTTTTATTTATTTTTTTAATGGTAAATAAATTTTAATTAATATTAAATAATTAATAAATATAAAAAAGAATTAATTGTTTTAATTTGAAGGAATATATATCTTTAGATTGTACCACAGAACTGTAGTGGCATTGTTTGTCATTCCATTTAAGTTTTCCGTCTGTCTTGCCATCGCCTTATCGCGTGGGCCGACAAAGTTTCATTTACGTCACCCACAATTCCCTCTTAAATGACTCTTGCACACTTTGTCTGATGTGCACCGAACCCACTGATGATAATAATAATAATGCCGCTGCCGGTTCGTTGTTTAAGTGGAAGAAGTGAAAGAGGAGAACACAGGCAGGACAGGAAGTGCTCAATATACCATCATACATACAATGCATTTAATGTATACTCTCCATGTACTCTACGTATATACTTACAATAAGTCATTCTTTTAATGGATGTGGCTCTTTGCTCTTAATTTTTACTTTTTATGCCGCGCACTTTTTCAATTAATTAAAACTACTAAAAACTTGAAAAAAAAAAAACGAAACGAAAAATTACTGGAAATTAACAATTTAAATTTTAAATGGAATCATTTATTAAATTAGATTCCTACTTCGGTGTTGTTTATTGTTTGCATAAAATGTATAATAATTTATTTTTGTAATTCAATTGAATTATTTATGAGAGACGCACAAAGGAACGCTTTATTAATTACGCGCCTAATTAAGCTGTGTAATTACGGCCAGGAAATGTGCATATATATAGGATATATCTAGAGTTGAACGAATCGCTGTATATTTATCTCTTCTTTTTTTTTTCTTATTAATTATTTATTATTACTTTTTATGCAGTTTTTTTTTTGCAGCACAATTTTTATCTTTTTGTGCGATAAAAATATAAAGTGCTTTTCAATTTTAAACTAAAAATGGTTTTAATTTGAGTACTTGATGATCCAGAGCTGAATGAATTACTTTATATTTAACTTTTTATTATTACTTTTTATGCATTTTCTGTGAAATTTTTATCATTTTATATTTAAAAAAAATTGCATTTAAATTTTAAATTTTTGAAATTGTAAAATTTGAGTCCTTGATTGTCTAGAATTAAAGGGATTGCTTTATATTTATCTTTTTTTTTCTTCTTCTTTCTAATCAATTATTTTTAAGCAATTATTCTGCTTAATTTTATTTAAGTTTTTATCGTTTTGTGATAAAAATTATAAAATGCATTTTTATTTTAAACGTTTTAAACTTTAAAATACTTTTAATTTGAATACTTAAGGATCCAGAGCTGAACGAATTATTTTATTGTTATCTTTTTTTTGTCTTATTAATTATTTAATATTAATTTTTATGCACATTTTTTGCGTAAAATTTCTATCGTTTTGTGATATAAAATGTAAAATTTTAATTTTAAACTTGAAAATGCTCTAAATTTGAGTGCTTGATGCGTGCGGCTTATATAAAGTGCAAAAGAAGTGCACATGCCTTTCCTCCTGCTGTTGCTCGAGGGAAGACGACCGAAAAGAGACGCGTGCCAGAATGCGAAACCAACACCAGGTGCACAGTCTTTTCTTATTTCTTATAGCCATCATCCTCCTCTTTATATATATACTTAGTATATATATATATATATATATATATATATATATAGCGTAGTAGATATGTATAATTTAAAAGCGTGCGTTTATATTTACGGAAGCCGCTTTTAGAACTAACGACATACTATACCTTTAGTTTTCGTTTTCAGTTTGCTGAACGCCAAAGCACAGCAACGACTAAATCTTAAATAAATAAGTTTTCTTGCAGTGGCAGTAGCAGAGGCAGCATCAGCAGAAGAGATACATAACGTTTGGCGCAAATTATTTAATCTGCTGCTGCCATGGTTCTTCAACCCCTGATGCAGTGATGCGCTTTAAAATGTCTTTAAAAACTTATTTGCTAATTTTAGATTAACTAAAATTCTTCCAGTTGCTATTCTTGGATTCGTGCACTTTTCCCATCTCTTTGCTTTTGCGGTCGGCCGCAGAATACAGAGATAGAGAAAAATAAATTCAGTGTTTGCGTTTGAAAAGTAGTTTTCCCGAAATTACTATAGTTTACGCCACTTTGGCAGTAACTTACTCGTGTGCAGCAGTGAAGTAAAACTTGTAAGTTTGTTGTTGCAGCTAGGCGATTTAGTTTTTCGTGACTCTCGCGATTCGATTAATTGAAGTTGGTCTCTCTCTCTCTCTATGTTTCTTTGTCTATCGATAAAAGTGTTGGCTGCTGCATTCGGCCGTTGTTGGTAAATGCATGGGAATCGCACTCGGTCTGTTCTCTCGCGCTGCGGATAGCTCGTTCGATGCACAAAATACCTGTTTTATATTTTATTATTATATGTTGGTTGTTACTTATGTTACCTATAGCTATCTATCTGCATTATGTGGTACTTTACGAGATAATGATTGTGATTCGCGTTGCCAGCAAAGCGGATTTATTTATTTCTAATGCGCTCAGTGAGATGCTGAGATCGATGCAATTCTAATGAAATGAGCTTTCGCGGCTTCATTAATAAGTGTTTTTGTTTGCTTTTTATTTGTTTATTGGTCTAATTTGATTGATTAATTAGCTTTTTTTTTGTTATTTGGAAAACTTAAATTTTAAATTTTGTGTTGATATTATGCTCGGAGAGTTGGTTAGTAGACTGTTATCAAAAAGAACGGCTAGACGAGCTTAACGGTGTAAAACAGATTCTTTATTCTTTCTAATGTTTCGGCATTCATCAATGCCTTCATTATAAGCTCTGATGAAGGCATTGATGAATGCCGAAGCAGAAGTTATTTTAATAACTTATTTAATAGGCATAATTTTTGTAATATAACAAATTTTCATCAAAAACTTATCGTTTAATAAAAAAGAAAGATTGTTTTTTATAAATTGCACAAAAAGTAATTATTATATTCAATTGCTTATTTAATACATAAAAATCTTTCTAATTATATTTCCTTTAACAACAAATTAAATGAAAATTTATTTTTTAAATTGCATAACAAAATTACAGACATAACAAATACAAATTTTTATTAACCGTTCGTTTGTTTATAATAACAATATTAATAGCAAAGTAATGTTTCCTTATCCCGGCAATGTAATAAAACACCTAATTAAACATAACTTTTTCCCATGCGCAACTTTCCGATATGCTAATAATAAATTATCGGCAGCCGTAAATATAAATGCAGCAGCATCTGTTTTGCAATATAAAACGGCCCAGGTGATCTGTGTGCAGACTGCAACTGCATCTCAGCGACACTTACTCTTACCACTCTTACAATTTCCTCGCTCACCCCTTTTATTCCCATTTAGTTGCTTCGATTCTTAATTCCTTTACTCTTTTGCTCTAAATGTGAAATATCAATGATTGAAAATGCAGGCATACAAAGCCACCCTCTCCAATTTTATACTATATATTTTAAAGTGTACCCTGTTACCATTTTGACTTTGAAATAATTGGTCCAGCTGGCACAGCTGAGCTGTGATTTTCTTCTTCAGATGCTGTGTTTCGTTCCCTTCGATGTTGTAGTATAGTACTATTAGAAACTTAGTCTTGGAATATTGTAAAGTGCATCATACAGGGGAAAAAAACGAGATTCACCTGTTGCGAGATCTAAATTGGAAGCAGGTGTTTATTGCCCTTATATTGCCTGCATTTCAGCTGCATCAGCAGCAGCCACAACATGCGAGCTGCAAAATTATAACGGCCTTAATTGCACTTTATGTGTTGTCCTCTCTATTCATAATCCGCTTATTTCTGGTTTCATTTATTTCATTAGAGTTGATTAGTTAATATTGATGGCTAATCAAAGCACTTCCTGTTTCTTCCGTTTGTTTTTATTGCATTTCATTTTCTCTTTATTTATTTATTGCATTTATTTATTTTCATTGCACTGGGTGCTGCTGATTGAATGCAGTTTTATTGACCCCAAGAATTACCATGATTGTCACGTCCTCCACCGAAATTCTGGTGTGGCTACCAGATGATGCCGTCCACTGACAATTCCCATCAGTTTTGATGATGATGATGGTCCTACAAAGCAAAGGCACGTCCTTCATGTAACATGTGTCTTTTCTTTTCATGATGGTACCAAATGGTAAATTCGGCTTCTTGGGAAAAAAAATTAATCTGCACACGTCTTAAGGCGTGCTAATTTTAGGGATTACTTGCGGCTGTGTTAAGCTAAGCAAACAACCCTTTTCTTGTCTCTGTCATTACTTATTTTAAATTGCTGTAAGAATGTAAATGTAAGTTTTGCAAGTAGTATTTGCTGTGCTTTTGATCTGTTTGGTCTGCATTAAACGCACATAAAAATGTAGGCACACGTCACCTGTCTTTTGCCTTAATAAAAGTTTGAACTTAAATGCTCAGGCCGGCTTATTGTCGTTCTTCGGCAGTGCCTTTTCTTTAATACTGTAATATTTTGTATAATGAAATATAAATAGGATGCACTTAATTTTAAAGCAGGTGCCATCGCGCTTGTTTTACATAGGTTTTTTCTGTGTTCGCAATTCTTTTTTTCCGGTTCATTGTGCACGCGACCGAAAGCAGTTCATGTGCCAGAAACTAGTGGGTGGAATTTCCTCTAGTGTATACTTTAGCTTTAGATAGTCTAGTTTATCGCGCTGGTAATTAATGCGGCGGATTTTGTTTTGTTCTGTGTGACTGTGTGGACAAAATTGCGCGAAAGTGGAACGTCTTCATTTGATAAGCACTATATTGTCCTCATGAATAGATAATTACATATATTTTTGGCAGTTTTTATTTTTATTTTACCGTTATACATGCAAATTACTTTTTTGGTTACTTCTTTGTCGAAAACTGGAAAGTAAAGTAGGACTTCTATTTTGGTTTTTTGGTAAAAAAAAAATTAAGGTTTTGAATGTTTAAGAGTTGAAGGTTTTTTTTCTTGAAAGTCTTAAGATTTATAAAAGTTTTTTGTACCGAGGGAACAACTGATGATGACAATGGTTGATGTAATGCATAGAACATTCTTCTTTGCTGTGAAAGACTTCGAGGAGCACGCACAATGTCTTGGCCGTCACCTGAAGACGTGAAATCGCTATCGTTTACTTAACTTGCCAAAGACTTGTGCCTTTTCCTCAAGACTTGTGCCTTTAAAATCGTTTACCTGGTGGTACATGGTGCACAAGAAGCACGAGAAGCGTGGCATGTGGATCTAGTTTCTTTGAACGATAATGATAATACTCTTCTTCGGTTGCCTCTTTTTCTAATTTCTAAATTTATTTTTCTGATTTCTTTTAGTTTCTTGTTTTTTTTTTAAGTATTATTTTTCATATTAAATTGTTTACTTATTTCTATTTAATTTTTTTTTTTTTTTTTATCAAATCTAAAACAGTTTTAATTTTATTTCCTGTTTTTATTGTTATATTCTGTTTTTTAGTTGTTTTATTGCAGTTTAGTTCTTATAATTACATTTTTTTAATTGAAAATAAAAATTTTAATTAAATGAAAGTTGTGCAAGTCTATTTCCTTTGTAAAAAATAAATTTAAAGGATCAAAAACATTTAAAATACTGACTTTAAAAATTTAAAATCCAAGAAGCTCTATGCACGTGTCCCGAGCTTTGAGCTTTTCACATCATTTTGCTGCTGCAAGAAGTTTCTCACGGTCTTTTTCTTTTATCATTCTTTTCTGGCAGCAATCTAGAAGTGTGCCTGGTGCTTTTCCTAGCTTTGAGATGAATGACGCAAAACATACACCATCTGATTTTTAAAAGTCCCCGGAGGAATTCACAGGCATTGTGGTGGAAACCACGAAACAGAAGTGACAATAAGCAAATAGGCTCGCTTCTAGCATACCTAGTATCAGGTACGACTCCACTCTGCAAGCGAAACTCGCCCCCAAAGCACCCCCGAATACGATATCTCCTCAACTTTCACGTAACTTTGTGCAATAACAGCGCTAGCAGCTGATTCCTCAGCTTCTTCGTTCTTTTACAAATTTTTTTTTAAAAGGTTTAAAGGCGCAATTGTTGTATTAAAGACCTGCTTGCTGATGAAAAGTCTATTTTTAAGAAGATGCAGTTAGATATCTGAGAAGTCTACCTGATTTCTTGCACCATATACCATATGATTTATGTTTACTTCTTTTTTCATTCTTCTAATGAAGAACTTCTGTCGGATGGAGTTTTCTTTTGGTTGTAGTTTAGATTTGGATTTGGAAAAGGAATAGTATTGTTTTTGATGTTGATGAGGATGCTGGTAGTTATTGGTTCGAAGAGATGTTTCGAGTTTTGTAATGTCTTGGGGTGGGCATATGTCGCGGTTATCTGTCGCGTCACCTGCTGCTGCTGCTGCTGCTAGCAGTTTCCTCTAGGAGATGGACTGAGTCCATGGCAGGTGGCTGCTGTGTTCGATTGCGCCTCAAGTTTTTTCCTAAAAACGTTTAACATTTTTATTGTGGCTTTCGTTTTAGCGTTTCAGACTTGTAATTTACGTTTATCAATGCATTCTAATGAGTAATTACTATTGATTGTTTCTATTGTATTTTCTCTTCCTGATTAATTGTAATTTGCTTTGAATCAGCTACTGATTGTTAATATTTCAAATGATAAATGTTGCATTTTTATTCGATGGTGTCATTTTTTGATTTATTTTAAAGAACAAAAAAGTTTTTTTTTTTTTAATAAATGCAATTTATAAAAATGAAATAAAAACTTTTAAAAAACTACAAGTAAATGAAGAAATGTCAAATAAAGGGCTAAATTTGGCCTTTAGCTAACATTTTCGCTGAAGGTAACTGCGTTGGTGATGGAAGAGACAGGCTCGAGGAAATCATCGGCCTTGGTTTCTTGCTTGTTCGAAAATAGCTTTGACGATCATTGTCAACCTGTGGGAACCTCGGAGCAGCAACCCTCGCACCAAGAAACCATTAGAGAATCCCATCGCAGAGACGAACATCTGTTCCTCCTCCGATTTATATTTATTGCCCCGATGTGCACTCGCTTTGATCCTCTTCAGCTCCTCTGCCTCTGCCTCTCGCTCTCCACCTTCTCCAAGAGCTTATTTTTATCCTAGCATCCTCCGTGAATTTCCTCCGCGAGTAATTGCAGTCGAATTCATTCACTTCTTCGTTTCTCTGCTTGTTAACAATGTTAACCATGAGTGTGTGTCTGCATAAGTATACGTGTTCAGAAGCCGTGCAAGTGAATGAAAGAGAAGCGAAGAAAACAAAGCATCTTGCTGCTGCCGCTGCCGCTGCCGCCGAGAATTACCCAGTGTGACCGACAACAAATTATCCATAGTCGCGGACTATGTATCCGCTTCCGTTAACTTTACTTAGCGTGAACTTGAAGACCATCAACCTCTTCAGTTACTTTTGAAAATTTTCAATATTACTTTTCCAGCGCAACAGATATAAACTCTGGCTGCTAGTGATTGCTAATTTGCATTTCATTGAAAACCCGAAACAATATAAAGGTGGAAAGACCTACAGGTAAAGGTAGAAAAATTGCTGCGTTTGATTACATATTATCGAGGGGTGCTGCATCTGTTGGAAGCGGCTGCGAGGGCAGCAGGCGTGTGGCAGTCGTTCCATTGGTCCCCGGCTCGTGGCCGCAGCTGTTCCGGCTCTCCCACCGAACGGGGGTCGCTAAAGAAGAGCCGCGGGCCTCACGCTAAACTCTCAGTTCGCTTCGAAACTCCAGCTAGCTAGTTGGTTCGTTTAGAGTTGGAGCACTCGCCGAAGAAGTGCTTCTTTTTTATATTCCGCAGTAGTAACGTAACCGACTGCAATTGCAAACGCGTTTATGTTTGCCGCGCGCGTTTAAATTTCCTTATCTAGTCTACGTGGTAATTACTTAAAGTAGTTGTTCTTGTAAATGTGCTCATTGTAAAAGTCTTGATGGGGATAACTAATACTGAGACAACAGTCGCGTGCCACTGTAAAACTTCGCAACAGCAGCAGCAGGAAACCAAGCTTTTCTCACCCTTGAAAGGAAAGATGAAGGTGTTGAAGAAAATTAAGAAGCGCATGGGTTTAGGTAATGATTATTTTTCTTTTAATTTTAATTTTTAAATTGCCGTTTTTTGATATTTTTAAATTACTACTTTGATTTTAAAATTTCGGTTGTTTTTTGCGCGTTTCTTAATGTGGTTGGAATTGGAAATAATTTGTTCTTCTTGGGCGCACGACTCGCGAGTTTTCCCACGGTACTTTACGGGTTACCGGTAGCTCCTCGACTTTCTACATACATATAGGCGATCTTTATTACTTCTTGCAACTATCTCTTCGTTGTTTGTACGTTTGCCCATGGGTTTCCATGTGTTGGTGAATTCATAAGTAACGCGTACATTATCATTGAAAACGAACACAAAGCTTTGATTGATGACTTTCATATTAATTATGTGTTTCTTTTCTCTTCTTCTTTTACTTATATAATATTCAGTTTTTGTTTCGTTATATATTTTATTTATTTATTTATTAAAGGCTCATTAATTTTGAAAATTAATGGTTTTTATTTTATTCACTTTTTATTACTTTTTATTTTTAGTTTTATTACTTAATAAATTAATTATAAATTTTTCTCTTTTGAGTTTTAAAGTTAAACTTTTAATTCATATCGCTGCCATTTAAAGATTTATTACATTGATGATAAATACTAATTAAACTATTGTAAAATTTTTGCAATAAGAATTAAATATTTATGAAACTACTAACTAACTAACTGCAGGAGAAAAATCGAGTTCCTTTGGGGGTGTCTATGATTCCTAGAGACATTTCTAGACCAACTGTCATCCCTTTGGGATGACTAGAAAACCCATCCCTAAATTCTCTAGGCCCTAGGCTCTTTCTATATACAAGTAGTATACTACATTCTACACGTATATAAATTCGAAAGTATATCTATATGACGAAAGAAAACGCTATTGTACTTTTCTCCCCTCGTTTTTATATATTTATATTATACAATGTGTTGAGCTATGCAGATGTTCCAACTTCCAACGGCTGGTCTCACACAACTTACTTACTGTTGTTACTGTATGTACTTTTAATTCATGGAAAAAGTAATGTAATATAAAGAAAACGTTATTAGAAGGAACGGAAAAGTAACTGAAATTTTCTTATCATTTGCTTCTTCTTTTATTATTTATTGTATTGTACAAGAAGCAATAAATGCGTAATGTGGAATAATTATTAATGCTTCAGATAATAAGAAAAGATAATGCAGCGTTTTATTTGGCGGTTTCTCACGCATAAAAAGAAGTAGAAAAAAAAACTGCTCACGATTTATAAATGTAATGTACTCGTAAGAAGTAAGAAGTAAGAAGTAAGAAAGCAGCACAGTTATCGATGATGGCTTAAATGTGTGCCTTTCATTTTGATTCGGTTTATATATTTGGCTTTAGCTTGAAGTTGAAACACTCACGCAGCCAATTATCGTTGGTGCGCGACCAAGACTTACGAAACCTCGCAGTCTTCATTACTGCTCATTTATCTTCTCTTTTTTTTTTTTGTAACGTTTTAACTGCTGTTTTTTTTTGCTTCGTTTTTATTTCAATTTAGCTCTATTTTCTTTGTCTGCTTTTGATAAAAAATGGTTTTTCCTGTTTGTTCGATAACAAAAAAAAAAAAATTATATTGTTGTTTTTGCCTTTAGAAAATTTAAATCCTTTGGGCTTTAAAGGGGTAGTTTTTGGTATATGAATTTTTTGCTGCTATGTAAATGCCTCTTTTTTTTTTTCGCGAAACGCACCGCACCAATACCTGTTGTCTTACCGTGGGAACTCAGCCTCTCTCACGTGTACCATTCGCTTGCACAAAGAAGCAGCCGCTGAGGAGCCGAAGAAGTCGCCGCGCGAAGAAGTCTCTCGATTTATTAACCTGTCTGGAAGCGCGCACGGAAACGTACCGTGGGCCTCTTCTCTCTATCGCAATGTATAAAACGTGATGAACTGTCAGAGGCGAAGCGTAGTATTTTGTATTGGCTGTAGCAATTAAATTGAAAACTTCGTGCGCTTTTAATTCCGCGATAATCCTCCTCCGGGGAGGATCTGGCAACTGTAGCGCAATTTCAGAGGGGACCTTCGATAATGATAATGCGAAACTACCCCTATATCGGACGACAGTTAAACCTTTTGGGTCTTTCCACTTGACACGTCCAGTACAAACGAAGTGGTTAGTCATATCGACTCGCAACCCCCGCATTAAGACCCTCGACCACTAAATCGAAATACGCGCTCAGCCTATTAATATATTCGCTATTCGCGCTTAGGGGATGATCAACTGGCGACGACTTTGATGGATTCAACATGTGAATGAGAACATTTGTGCACTCCACACTGTACATTGTTCTCCGCTATTAGTTAGCTGCTGCTTCGGCTGCTGCTGCTGCTTCTTTTCTCTTCCGTTTCCGCCGGGGTAACGCAATATCTTCGACTCGAACGGAACTCGGCTTAATAAACACGTGCTCTTGTTTCCTGTCCTCCTCCTCCTACTACTACTGCTACTACTGCCAAACCGGATGCTCGGATCCGATTGTTTGGAACTAGTGGAGTACCTTCTTGTAAAAATGGTGGTTGTATCTTCTACCTGGATCTCGGTTCTCATGCTCTTTGCGCTCTTGGACTTTTTCGGTTCTCCCCCGTTTACTAACCAACCAGCTGTCGTTAACCATCCCTTATGGGAGATTTTTGTTAAAATTTCACAAGCACCTGGAATTCGCCAAAAGGACTTATTTAACAGATGCTTGGCATATGTTCTTCTTGGTTTTCTTCTACTTCTTGTTGCTGCGGCATTGCAAATTCGAAATTTGTTATTTTTTTAAATTTCATTTTATGGTATTAAGGGACTGGACTTAAAAGATGGTTAATTTTAATTTTGCAGCTTCCAGTTCGAGTTCCCAATCTGTCGGTACCAACAACTTGCCGCCCCTTTTGTTCAACAGGGTCCACGGCAGCCACATTCGAATCTCGCGCGATGGAACCGTCGCCCGAAGAGTGCGCGGTTTCTGCAAAGGCATCACGTTCAGCGCCAGACCCGTTAAAGTCAACGAAAAGGTAACTTTTGCTTAAGTTTAAAAATTTTCCAATTAGTAATTATGTAAATTTGGAACAGATTTGCATAAAATTTGTGGAAATTTCGGATAATTGGAGCGGAGTGATTCGCTTCGGGTTCACCCAAGTGGATCCGGCCACGTTACGCTTTAAGTTGCCCAAATATGCATGTCCTGATTTGACCAGCAAGCCCCGCTTTTGGGCCAAGGCCCTTCCCGAACAGTACGCGACCCAAAATGCTGTCCTGTTTTACTACGTTACCTCCGATGGACGCGTACACTTCGGCATTAACGGCGAAGAGAAGGGCACCTTCTTTGGACGCGTGGAAACCGATGCCCCCTTATGGGCCCTAATTGATGTGTACGGCAACACGACCGCCATAGAATTCGTCGATATCAGACACCAGTTGAATAATTCGAGAACGATTAGTTGCGAATATAGTTCCGATGAATTCGACGAACTGTTGTATCCTATGCAAAATATCAATATCAATCGCGACAATGAAGAGATGCAGCTTCCGGCTCTGAGACATCAACCGGCGCATCTGAGTTTCAGCGCTTTTCCGCTACATTGGACGCGCGGCCGCAACGTGCGCCTCAACGAATCGAAAACGGTGGCCTCGAGGGTCGACACCGAATTCTGCCAAGGCTATGTCTTCACGGCGCGTCCTTTGAAACTAGGAGAAAAGATCGTGGTGCAAGTGCTGGCCACCGAATCCGTCTTCCAAGGCTGCCTAAGTCTCGGTTTGACTTCCTGCGACCCCGCCACGCTGATGCGAAGCGATTTACCCGACGATTCGAATTTCCTCTTGGATCGTCCGGAATATTGGGTCATCAGCAAAGAATTTGCGCGCAATTTGAACGTGGGCGACGAGATAAGTTTCTGCATTTCGCCGAGCGGCGAAGTGCAAATAAGCAAAAACGGAAATCCGTCGTCCGTGGTGATCCACGTGGACGCCTCGTTGAAACTCTGGGCATTCTTCGATATTTACGGATCGACGCGCAAGATACGCGTCTTGAAGGGCCGACGTCGAGTTACCAGCGCGCCTATTACGCCAACAACGGTACCTTCTGCAGCCGTCACTGGACGCACTTGCTGTGTCACGCCGGCAGATATCCAGCTGCAGCCGGCTGCCAATGGGGGTGCAGTTCTTCAAGTGATTTTGCCGCCCGCGCACGCCAATCTTATCAATCAGGCCAACAATAATGCGACCACTCCTGTTGCTGCAGTTACGCATCACGCATCCTCGGAGGTGTCTCTTAATCATGCACCTAGTCATCACGGTAGTTATCCAGGCATTCCAGCCAATCTGATGTCCAATGGTACCCACGGATCCAATACCGGTACCATGATGTCTTCCTGCAGCAATATGTATATTGAGGTGAATATTTTTTTGTTTTTGTTATGTAGTTTTTTTTTTTCAAAGTTTTCTAGAGTTTTAAAGTTTTTTATTTTACTTTAAAAGTTTTTTTTTTAAATTAAATTAGTAATTAATTTGTTTGTTGGTTTGTTAATAGCCAATTTCTGCCGAGACGTTGGAGCGTTTAAATGATCAAACGTGGGTGGATTTGAACAACGGTGCTGCTAATAGCGTCGGCGTCGACTGTACCATTTGCTACGAGAAGCCGATCGACGCCGTTCTGTACGTTTGCGGCCACATGTGCATGTGCTACGAGTGCGCCCTGCAGCAATGGCGCGGCAAAGGTGGCGGACAATGTCCTTTGTGTAGGGCCGTCATCCGCGACGTAATCAGGACGTACAAGTCGTGAAGAATACGTCGTTCTGGTTGTTCTTGCGTTTTTTGTTTTCCGAACGTTGTTCAAATCGTTGTTTTACTACTACTACTACTAATGGTAAAAAAAACAAGTTATTTATTATTGTTCTCATTACAAACGTATTTTTGATGGTACCGATGATGATTATTACGAGTGCTTCCAAGCATGCGACGTTAGTTGTTTTTTTTTTTTTTTTTTATTAATAAAAGATAAATAAAATAAAATAGAGAAACAGTAACCAGAACGGCGATATTTGCGCTGATGCAAAAATTAAAAATAGAGGAAAGACTGAAAGCGTTATTCGCGCGCTCTGTGGCATGCATTCATTATTCGGAATTAATGTTTGTCGTCCAATTGTTAGTTGATTTTTATATGTATAAATATGTGTACATTGATAATGTCGGTTAAGTTTAGGCATTAGATTTTTTTATATGAAATATTATTATTGTATATTAGGATAATTACCAAAGACAGCGAGTACAACACTAATGCGGCTAAATAGTCACTCAAACGATAGTCAAAGAGCTGCTGCGTGTTTTGCCACACGAAATATTTAGTTATATTCTTTATTTAGTCATCTGCCGCCGCGGGCAGTTTAAATTTATTATTTATTCAACATTTACGGTTTTTTTTTTTTTTTTTTTTTCTAGTAACGGATGATTAGGCTATATTTATTAATATTCATAAAACGGTTTGCGCTCCCTCCTACTTCTTCCAGAGCAGTCTTTGGGAGCTGCTTTTAGGAATGAAATGCAGACCGTTTGATGTGTATTTTGTATTTCTAAGCGTCCCAATATTATTTTTATTGTCTTATTATTTGCTATAACATTAGCTTAATATTTGTTTTCTGTAACGTTTTGGGTGTACTCAACTGTGGGGAGCAACTTGAACGAGAAACAACTTGTATGGCCAGTCGATATTAGCATTCACAGCCATTCAAAAATTATCATCTCTCCAATTGGCACCTCGAATTTGCATATGAAATTGTTCGTCCCTTTATTTTATTGTTGTTTTCAAAGCGCTGTAAACTCGAAAGGGTTGTTCTTTTGCCAATTGGAGTGTGTTTGTAACATAGAATGTCTAGTCAACTGAATGTGCTGAAAATAGAAAGTTAGCTCATCAAATATACACTATATTATTTTGTAGAAATCAAATGTTGTTTTCCTTTGTTTCCTTTTAATATTTTTTCCTTCATTTCTTGTTTTCCGATGATGAAAGTTAATAATTATTGCTATTACGGTCACTTTTTAGCGGTTTTTGTCTTTTTTAAATGTGCTTGGCCACTTTGCAATCACTTTTAAATGGTTTTTATCCTTTCTAAATATGTTTGACCACTTTTCAAGTTTTTTTTTTTTTATACGGGTCCCTTAGAAAGGCAGGAAAAGGCATATATTTAAAGGAAAGAGATTTCCAACGAATTGCATTCGATAGAAGACCTCAAGAGGAAGTAATTGGTCTGCATTTAGTGAAATTAACAATAACTTTATTATGTTCTTCCTATTTTATTAAATATTTACGGCATTTTGCAGATATTTTAACTAAATTTTGCATTAATCAGCTCTTCTCAGAGCTAACAATTGATATAAACAATAATAATTAAAAAAACAAACACTTATCGAACGATAACGGCTCTTTTCAGAGCTAACAATTGCTACAATTAATACTTTTATCAAAAGAAACACTAATTTCCATCGTTTACAATTGATAAACCGCCCCGCAATTAATTCAGGTTGTGAATATTAATGTAGGCAACTAAATTAAATGAAATTTATTTGGAAAGGCGCGAAAAAAAAATTTTAATTTACCCCCTCGAACTTATTTACTCCTGATACAAATCCCCGATTTTCTAAGGATTCGAAAAATTGAATTTTAAATCGGAGCGCGCGAAAAAAAAATTTCAATTTACCTACTCGAACTTATTTACTCCTGATACAAATCCCCGATTTTCTAAGGATTCGAAAAATTGAATTTTAAATTGGAGCGCGCGAAAAAAAATTTCAATTTACCTCCTCGAACTTATTTACTCC
>JASKGO010003714.1:0-10647 GCA_030556065.1 Holobus sp. GC000080 | reverse complement strand
TCAGTGCTGTTGTTGTTTTGTTACTGAGTGCATCAGCAAAGTAGTAAATGATGCAATTTTGTCTCAAGCGGCCGAAGAGTTAGCCACCCCCTTTGCTTCCACTGCAACTGCATCACTAATATTCTCTTTACACTTTAAACTGCAAGATAATAATTTCCTTCTATAAAGATTTCTTTGGGTATTTCTTAATTAAATTTATTTCTTAAATAAATACCGTCAAATGTGTTTTTCTAGTTGTTTATTTTCATTTTACTAGTTGGGATGGAAGTTTCGGAGGGGTTGCAGAAGAGTGATAAAAGCGGGCGTAATTCATGTGTCAAGAGAGTAAAATTTACCCTGAGTAAATTTAGTCGAAAATGTTAGTATATAATCTGCCTCTGTGTGTGGGTGGGTGTGTGCAAAAGTAGTCTTAGGATGTGTTGCTCTTCTCATTTTGGTCCTTTCGTCCTCTATTTATCTAAAAAGAGAGTCAAAAGTGCTGCCCCATTTCAGCGCAGTTATTTAGTTATTACACATCCACTAGGTTTCTTCCATTATTTATCCATCTTGTCCTTTCATCCGCTTCCACTGTTTGTTCAGCGTTAATTTGCCCTTAACTTTGTTCTTATTCTCTATCCCTAAATGCTATTTACTCGGATTCCAAATGAAAAAACAAACATTTAAAAATTATTTTTAGGGCGAATTTTAAGCTCAGTGAAATCTGGAAACGACCTGTGTTTGCTTACTTACGTAAGTAATGTACCTACGGAATTTAATTAAATTGCATGCAACACTAGAATCTCACGTTCTTCCGCCCCAGCCGCCCCCTCAAGCATCCCTTTTCTCTCTCCGGCTCCATCCGCAGGAGGATGTCTTTAATATGTGACTCTGGCTGGAGGACGTTGTGTTGGTTGGTGGCATTCTACTGTACTTCTCTTCTATTGCCAACCCTTCTTGTAGGGTGGCTATAGGATGGTTGAAATGCTAGAAATTATGTTTGGGATGTTTGCGAGGGTGGTTTTGAATTGAGGACCAACCAACGAAGAGTGGCATTAAAGAGGGACTTTCTGCATCAGTCCTTTTCGTTTTAACTGTTGCTCCTCATGCTTTCAACTCTTCTCCTACGTTAGGTCTAATAATTTTAATCTATCAGGCGAATTCCAAACTGCGGTAATTGTCCTGTGATTAAAAGTTTGTATCAAAGATTGCCAAGTTTCATTTCTATAGAAACTGTTTAAAGGTTGACTGTTGCTTTCGATTGATGGATATTAGATTGATTTGATTTATAATCAAAAAAGTTTGAATAATTTTTATGAATTTAAATTGATAAGTAAATTTTCGTATTAGAAATTTCAATTCAGATTGTAGTTCTATAATAATTCTATAATAATAAAAAAAATGGTAGTGACCAACTGGCTCTGTAAGTTGCGTCAAACCCTTTTCTTGGATTTCAAAATAAATAAGAAATTTAATTTTAGATAACTGTATAAGTGACAGTGTTAGGAACATTTTAGGATATGTTCCTGCAGGTCACTGCAGATCACTGAAGACTGATAATTCTCGTTGCACGAAGAAACGCAAGCGACCAAAGTGTAAAAAATGCAGCAGAAAAAGAAAAAAAAAATGTTTCAGCAATACCTCTTTGCGTCATAAAATCGATGAAATGTCCAAGCCAAAATGTTGCATCTTAGAGAATACCCTCAAAGAACATTGGAAAGTACTACATCCGGAAAGGATATACCGCGTAGCTAATATGATTCAAAATTTAAAAGAGTCTAACTTTTCCGGTGTCGCCACTCGTAAACTTGACTACAAATTTTGGCAGTTGATGAGGTGCAAGAAGTTGCGCCAAATGAAAATGAAAAGTTGTCGCAAAGATCGAAAGCTGCAAAGGGAATTGATGGAGGAATCAAATGAAATTGATGGCATATGTTGCGGCATTTCGAATGCCTTTTGTAATCATCTAATTCAAAGAGAACACTGCCAAGATCTTAATTACAAGCAAATTAGGGTTGCTTATTATATCTATAAGGGATTGGGTTTTGATCGCAGTAGAAATGGTGATTTTGGCGATGGAAAAGAAGACTGCTCCTACAAGTCTTCAGTGCGTAAAGTTTTAATGGAGATTTGCCAACAAGTTGCTGGTATTGTTGATAGAAATCTGAAGCCTTATAAGCAACAGCCGGAAATTTTGAAGCTTGAGACGGTGCGCCCCAAGGAGTCAAATATCATTAGTAAACATTGTTTTTTTGATTGGAAAAAGGTTATCTTTAAAAAGGATAAAGGTTTGATTTTTGAATCTGTTTCTTCAATCAGTTTCTTGTACATTTCTTACATTGATAGAATCTGACGTATGCGAAGATGTATATGAATATTTCTATGATGATGATTCCGATGAAAGTCTGTTTGAAGAGACTTTTGAAAGCCTCAGAAGTGAAGAGCACGAAGAACAATTACCATTTAATAATTTAGAGGAAGAAGAATTATTCTCCAAATATGAAGATGAAATAACTGATATGAATCTTCCTGAAGAAAAAGAAAATGAAGAACAGGATAATCAATGTAAGTTTTCTATAAATTCCTTTCAAAAGAAATCACAAGAAATTTTGCAGACGTTGCGGGTAATGAAAATGAAAATGGAGAAGAAGAAGCAACTAATGCTGCTGAAGAACAAGAAGAAGAACAAGGTAATAAAGATGAAGATGTTGATCGAGCTGTGATTAGGAATGTAGGTCCTCATTTGAAGGAGCCTGGAATTAGTGCTTTCGACTTTTTGAATGCTGAACAAAAGAAAACGACCGCCATTAGCGATAAGAAGTTCTTCGAGGAATTTACCATTGGTGCTGGTGATCTTCCCAAGACTACCACAACAGTCTACGGAGCCTTAACTGATTTCGAAGGCGAAGGTGAGAAAGAGGAAACAGCTTCGTCGAATGATATGCTGGAAGAAGATTTGGATAAGGGAGATGTTAGTGGAGAACTAGACGAACAAAGTAAGCAGCAGGGAGATTCAGATCAACAACAGGAGGAACTGATGGATAATATTGAAAATGCTCAAGAATCTTCCAATGAGCTTACCAAAGATGGTTTAGTTGATGATGAGGCAACAGAAGAAGAACTGCCTCATCAGTTATCCGAGGAATCTTTTAAAGATGCTGAGGAAGAAGAAGATGTAATGGCAAAATTGATTCAAGAAACCAAAGATAATGGTAACGATGGCAAAGATGAAGAATTGCTTCAAAGTTTGGAAACAGATGGAACACATGAAGAAGACATTGCCGAAATTCAAGAAGATGCTGCAAGTGCTACGAAAGAACCGGACGAAGTTATAGAAGAAGAATTAGAAGAAGAGAAATTAGAAGATGCACCAATTGTGGTACATCCTGATGGTACTTCCAGCTATGTCGCCTGGTGTTTGTACGTCTCCTGGTTGAATGAATTTGCCAGAAATATCGAAACTTACAGCAACTGTCTGCAAAAATTCCGCGCCATCCTTAAGGAGGGCTCTTCTTCCGATCGCATCGATATGATAAGGGCGATTTTAAATAATTGGATTGATTATCTGGGACAAAGTAGAGTGGTGGATGCTTCCATGGCCCAATACTTTCGCGACAAACCACTGTCGTGGTGCTCTTACTGCCGCGTCTGTACCATCGATGACTTTCCTGCGAATCACGAAATTCCGCCCGCTTTGGCGGAGGCCATTCGCAGTACCTTACGTTGGCGCAAAATGCTTCAAGACGCTGAAGTTTTCTGCAACATGATCGACGAAGAGGGCGAAGAGAGCGGCAGTAATGATCCGATTGATATATGCGATGTTAACACTTCTTCATCCTCAAGCTTCACAGTATCCCCGCTCAGTAGTTCAAAGCAAACGATCAGCGATTGATTGCTTCGTTAAAATTGAAACAACAAAATTGTTTTATTTGCCATTTATTAGTAAATGTTGTTGTTTGTTTTTTGGGAAATGTACGTACAGTAAAGGGCATTGTGTGTGAGTGTCTCCAGTTGGTTCTTCTTCTTTGTAATTGCGGGGGCGGCTTAAGTGTGGGGAAGTGGAGGTAGGTGAAAGAAAGGTAGGAATCCTCCTCGCTGGGGAATTAAAGTTTCAATTAGAAGGGGAGAGAGTCTTAAAGATATGCAAGCAAGCACAAGGAGCGGCGGCGGCGGCGGAGGCAGCAGCAGCGGCAGTAACGGCAGTGGTAGTCGATTAAGGGAGCGCAGAGCGCGCGCGGTCTCTCGATGTAAAGAAGACATAAATCTTGAAGAGAATTTAATTCTTCGTTGAGAGGGTGGGGGCCTTTGAGGTGGGTGGTTGTTCGCTCGGTTAGCTGCTGAAGCTCTCAGTGGGGCAGGTGGGTGCAATTGGGTCTTCCTGTCGTGTGCCGATAACGTAAAAGGTATAATCAACCAAAGGAGTTTGTCTTTTACTTCTTCTTCTTCTTCTTCTTCTTCTTCTTCTTCTTCTTCCTCGTCTGCTTCTTCTACTGTTACTACTACTATTCCACCGCCTCTTCTTCGTCCTTCCTTTTCCTCTTGCTTCCTCTTTGTGTGTATGCGGTGAATGTTAAATGTTGAAAACGTTTGCGGTTTTCTTTTTTATTATTATTACTGTTATTGCAGTCGTCTCTTTCTCTGGCATAGGTGGATCGCTTGCTTGCAATCAGTCGCCGCCACCGCCACCGCCACCGCTGCCGCCTCTTAAGCGTTCACTGTGCCTTTGCCGTAATAACTTTTAAATTGGCGCCCGATTTTTAAGGGTTTCCGTTTTGTTATTCGCTCCGCAGCGCTACATTGCAACGAAGCTCTTTGGATACGTTTATAGAATTATTATCCCTATTATAAGAAGGCTGCTGCTGCTGCTGCTGCTGCTGCTGCTGCTGCTGCTGCTGCCTCCGAAAATAATTTATTTCTGCTAAAGAAAAAAGAAGCAATCTTTGAATGTATTGCGTCGCTTCATTATCCTGCAAGATAAATTCATAAATTCTTCTAATGCGCAGTAATAATGATAATATTGCGATATAATAAAGAAGTTAGGGGTTGTAAAATGAATGTATCGGTCGGTAGCGAAATGAAGCGGTTTCAGATCACAGTGCAAGGGGGCGGCTGGCGGCAGAGGGGTGGAAGGAGTGGAATAATGGATGCGCTTAATTTCCAGTTATGTGCGACTCGCCCTCTCTTCTCTCTTTGACCCGTTATACCCACTCGATATCCTCCTACATCTTTCACCCTTAACTCCTCCGATGCGCCGCGACGCTAGTCCGCTCTTAATCTCAATAACGATATGATTAATAAATCGGATTAAACCCTCTTAATAACTTTGTGCTTCCCCCCCCCCCCATCCTCCACCCGCTCTCTATCTTTGCTCTGTTTTGCCCTCTCAATAGATATACCTTTGCATATTATAGATTGTCGAATTAGTTGGTGCAGCAGCAGCAGCAGCAGCATCAGTCGATAAGTGTGTTTTAATCCCACCCCCGCAACTATCTGCTATATCTTTCGCCGCCGCCACATCTACAAACTTTTCCAAATAGTTATCAAACTACTTGCGTTGAACACTAATATTAATTTATATTTTTTTAAGTAATAACAATTAATAAACATTATTTGCTAAAGAAATAATTAGTAAAAATTAGAAAAAAACTTTAAGGGTAGTTTTAGTTTGACGCAAATGGCAAAGGAAATGCTGAAGAAATGCGTCGTTTTACTGGGTCGCTAAAGACGATTTTAAATATTTATGGGTTTTTATTTATCATCGACGTAGCTCGGCATTTTTCACGTCCGCATCAATCTCTTTTCGGCGGCAGCGGCAACGGCAGCGGCGAAAAAGTCGATTGACGTCGACGGGGGCGGCTAAAGCAGTGCACGAATAATGCGAAACGGATTGAGCCTAACGTTACGTTACACATACACATAGAACGTCCGGGTAATCGTTTGCCGCCACTCACGCAACGTACACATACATACGTATATACTGATAGTATTCTGGGGGCGGCAAACACTGTATGTGAATTCTTCTATGTGTCGGTATGGGGATAGGAATGGATGGGAAAAAGAGGGTAGCGCGCTTTAAGCAAAATACCTGTCGTTCGTTCGGTTTTCTTACATTTTCCCCATACTATTTCTCCGCAAAGATATTTTTTGGGGGTGGCGGCGGCGGTTGAATTTTTAAGCGAATGTCAATTTGGCACTTTATTCCTTTTTCTTGTGCCAAAAAAATAAAAATCGTCTAGATTTGTCAATTATTTTTAAAGTTTGATCGACTTTGAAGCACCAAATCTACCCTTAAAAATTATTTAATTTCAATATTCTTTTCAGATTCTGATAGAGTAATTATTCCTCTTTAAAACTTTATTAAAAGTTTGCAGAATTTTAAAACTTTCATTAAATTTATAGGAAAGTTTGGAAAAAATATCATTTTTTGGTAAATGACGAATGTTTAGTTCTTTTCTGGCTAAACTAAGAGTGCAATCAAAAAATTTTACTTAAACAAAATGTTTTTTTCATTGTTATCTATAAGTCTGGAAAGTTTCATTTTAATCGGAGGATTTTCAAATTTTGGTAAAAGTTGATATTTTGGAAATTTTCGAAAAAAATACTTTTTCGAAAAAAAAACTTTAAATAGCAGCATCCTTTAGAATATTAAATTCTCTACATTTTATTTAAATACTTTTTTGTTTTATTACCAATAGTTTAGAAGATTTTAGGGGTTGAAAAAATTGACCAACTTTAGAACCCCAAAACTACTCCTAAAAGTTAACTTTTTCTTATGATCTTTTTTGTTTCTAATAGAGCAACTATTCTTCTTTGAGTAGATATAAGAACTTAAGTTATTTTTAAAATTTTCTTAGAAATATTATAAAAAGTTTAAAAAAATCACTTTTTTGAAAAATAAAAAAATAGTTTATTTTTTTCTGATTAAACTAAAAGCTTAATCAAAAAATGTTACATAAATAAAATGTTTCTTTTGCTGCCGACTATAAGTTCTGAAAGTTTCATCTAAATTGGAAGGTTTTGAAAATTGGCAAAAATTAGTGATTTTTTGAGAATTTTCAAAAAAAATAAAATTTTGATTTTTTTTTTTTAATTTATACTATCACATAGAGAATTAAATTCTCCGTATTTTATTTAAATACTTTTTTGTTGTGTGACCCTTAGTTTAGAAGATACAGGGTGCCAAAGTAGAAAAATATTTTAGGGGTTGAAAAAGTTGACCAACTTTAGAAGCCCAAAACTACTCTTAAAAGTTAACTTTTTCTTATGATCTTTTTTGTTTCTAATAGAGCAACTATTCTTCTTTAAAATCACGTATAATAATTTGTAATTTAAATTATTTTCTTAATGATATAAAGGAAAGTTTCAAGAAGATTACCTTTATAACATTTTCGCATACCAAAGGTTTTTTTTCGTGGGTGTTGGCGGTTGCTTTTTCTTTAAGTGAATGCCAATTTTGCACGGTATACTTCTTTTTTTAGTGCGAAAAAATAAAATTACACTTAAAATATATATTTTACGATCAGGTTGAGGTTTCGAAGGAAGGAATTGCAGCAGTAATGCTGATGGTATTGCCGCCTCCTTTCGCTGCTTGTGTCGTTCTTCGTAACTTAAACGCGTAAACATAATATCCTTGAATAATATCCTTGCCGTAAATTTCTCGGAGCTTATGTGCGCACATAAGACCGGTGTATTAACTTGCAACCAACCACCACCATCTCATCCCTTACTTCTTCTTCTTCTGCTGCTGCGTATCTTGTGCGTCCTTGTTTTGCCGCCGCCACTACGAGAGTTATTGAGTGTGTAACAGCAGGTCTAATCTGTGTCTTTTCACCGCGACGACACTTGCTGCTGCTTACGTATATAGTTATTCTATTACACACCACCCCCACAACCCTCCAGCGGCCCCCCATTTGTCCTTCCTATGTGTTATATGGATATGAGATGCCCTCTGCAGAGCCCCTTAGGCTGCGACAACGTCTTGCCAACCGGAAACACGACACCATGCGGCGTCTCATCTTTATTCATGTTCCACATGTATATACAGTAATAAACCAAAGCGGCCGCCCTCAAAAAATCCCCTTAGACATTTCGAATTTTAGTTTCTTTGAGAAACTATTCGGTGGATTTGCTAGGACAAAAAAAATCCAGAAGCAACTGTCGTCTGGGGGTTTCCTGCTGCGATTAGAAGCCTTAGAAGCTGAGATGAAATTTTAATGGATGAGGGGAGAAAAATTAAGGGCTCATGTGACGGTTTCCATTCTTCTGCAGGACTGCTGCGGGTGTCCTGCTTTTGTGTGTGTCCTCTGCGAGTCTCTACGCAGTATCACTGGCTGTGACAATGACGGATGTGTTCTGTGCTTGCACTTGTTCACCAGTATATAATCTGAATCAGTTTATACAGGGCGTTTCGTAATTTATATGATGTCATTTTGCAAGGAAGCAAGTTTTGCTACATTAGTCGATTTATTTTTCATAACAAAAAAATAAACAATACAATACAATGAGCAAACTGTGCGAACGTTATTAAAAAAAAAAAAAAAAAAGATTTGTAGAGACAACACCAGTTATGGGGGCGGCGGATAATATAGAAATAAATGTAGCGGAAATTAAACAAGAGTCCTATAACACTTCCTATTCCTACATTTCCTACAACCCCCCAATCCCCATCTTGAACAATATTTTCGCTCGGTACCGGTTTTATTTCTTTTTTCTTCTTCTCGTTTTCTTTTTTTTTTTTTTTCTGTTGCGGATATATTTTTAAAGGAAAACAGATCGTTTATACAGAGGCGAATATGCGAATATTCTCTCCTAATCCCTTCTTCAGCATACATAAACATCTTTTTAAACATTATCTCTTCCATTTCTTGTGCTTCTTGTGCCGTTGTAAAATGCAACACACACACAAAAGAATAAATCTCTTTATTTCTGCGCTGGTTTTTCCCATGCTTTTTCGTTTCTGTTGTTTGTCACTCTATGGGTCGCAGCAATTTTTTATGCAGCCACTAGCAACAACAACAGCAACAGCAACAGCAAGAAAAATTAATTGCCCTGTGTTTCGCACTTGGTTTTCTCCCTTTGCTTTCTCTGCTTGCTTTTTTCCACAGGCAGAATATAACGCAGGCCCTAAAACGGATTAACATTTACAGGTGTACCACTACCAGTAGATCCTGTATTTTTAAGGGTTGCAAAGGTCATTTGGTGTCCGGTGGAGCATGCAAATCATTAATAAATGTATAATTGGGGAAGAATGGAGTTTATGATGTGGTTGGTATACTGGGGGGTTGCTTCTAGTCGGTTAGTTTGTATTAAGGAAAGGGCAGAGGAAGTAAGAAAGGCGAGTGAGTGAAAGCCAGCCTTATTATAAATCGAAAGGTCTCGAGGGGCTGCTTAGTTGCTCATATAAATGATTTCATCTATTATCCCTGTTCTGACTATATGAGCACGGGTTTCGCACCCCTTTCAAAGATATTGTATGTCGTTATATATAGTTTTTGCCCCAATTTCCACCCCCACACCTGTATTTTCAATAATGTTCATCTCTTTTTCTGGTATCGTTGCTGCTGCTGCTGCTGCTTTGCTATTATTGTTATTATGTTTGGATCGAGATATGGGGGCGGCAAAAAAGGGAGAACGAGCGTAAAGGGCATTAAGTAAGATTGTCTGCGCATATAGTATATCGTTTGCATACTGTATCCTCCTCCTCCTCTTTATTTATATCTGTTTGTGCTCTTTGTATATCGATGTAAAGTGGAATGGGGGGTAAAATTCACTTTGGGTGAAACCAAGCTCGATATTTTATCGATTGTCGAATGGTTATGGAAAACCGCCCCTTATTCCTTTTTATTTATTTTGGTTTTTTTCTTTCTTGTGCTCCTAAAAGGTTGATGTTACTGGTTTTTGTTAGCCCTGCTTTTCTTTTTGTCTTAGTTGTCTGAAAGAAATCATTAAATAATAGGGTTAAGATTTTGCTGTATTTTTTTTTGTCTTTTTATTTTTATGCGCTTACAAAACTATTTACTAATCAACAATCGTTAACAGACAAGTAATTTAATATATCACACTAGGAAAACCATGATGATGATATAGAAAAGAAGGGGGGTCCGTTAAAGAGTTGCGGTTTAGTGGTTGCTCCAGGTGGTGTTGATTTCCTGTTCGGAGTTCTTGTGGTAGATGACGACGTCCTTGAAGTAGGAGTTGGGGACGTAGAATTGGTGTTCGAACTCGATGGGCTTGTCGAAGGGATATCCCAAGGGGTATTCGTGATCGACGAAGTAGTCGAATCCGAAGTGGTCCTTGTATTCGGCCTTGGCGGAGTCGTGGAAGGGCACGACGATGACGTAGAATTGGTAGGTCATGCCGCCGAAGTCACCCTTAGGCAAGATCATGCGTTGCGGGAATCCGTAGTATTTGATTTCGGGGTAGTACTTGAATTCTTCGGCGCCTTGGAGGGCGGTCAAGACGTGCTTGTACAATTCGAAGTAGGTGGTGCGATCGTGGCTGAAGTACATGGATTCGCGGCTGTTGCGTTCGATGACGTTCTGGCCAGCCTGGAGGGTGTAGTGGAAGCGGTCGAATTCGAAGAAGTTGTGGCGGTTGTAGTCCATGCTGATTTCGCGTCCGTACTCATCGTACTTGGGACCGATGAAGACCTTGACGAAGGCTTCGACGGGC